>WMED01029456.1:0-10262 GCA_019650415.1 Pipa parva
TTTTTTTTTTAAACGTATTATTATAACTGGAAGTGGAATGCGAGTTAATGGAAAGCCTTTGTCAAGTGATATATCATCGAGGCCATGGAAAATTAGCGATAGGTTAATTAATCTTGGTAATTGTGGGTCTACAGTAAGGACCCACAATTAGTAATAAGCACTATCAATATCTATATATCTTTACAGAGACACATAGGAATGAGATATACATTCCGTGTGACTTGTTACATTCGTTTAAATTCAGTGAAAATATTTCTTCATTAAGGGAGGAATTCACGTTTGTGCGAAGTAAGCTCCGAAGCCTTCGGCTCACTTCACACAGACTGATATGCGCTTACTGATGTCCTGCACACGGACATCAGCGAGCGCATTAAAGGGATTCCAGTCTTGGTGAGACCAAAAGAGTTGCCTCGCCGAGACTGGAATCCTTTTAATGCGCTCACTGATGTCCACATGCAGGACATCAGTAAGCGCATATCAGTCTGTGCAAAGTGAGCCGAAGGTTTCGGAGCTTACTTCACACTATCGTGAATTCCCCCCTAAGTCTGCAATGTATACAACACCTTAAGCAGGGTCACAAATAGCAGGTCTACATCATTCATTCAGATCAGGGGCTAAAGTTCCATTGGACCCGGTGCAGGATCAGTAATTAAAGATATAATTTAGTGTAGTGTAATATAGGAATAATTACTATTCCAAACCAAATGTCATTCCGGGGCTACCGGGTGTATTCAGCAGTCTACTATCAGATCTGATAAACCTATTAAAGTGGTGATGTCTACTTAGTGCATGAAGTACTCGGGATACTTAAGGGTCATACAATCCCAAAGAAATATGTGGCCATCTTAACATGAATTTCTTAGATTAATTGTGAATCTGCATTATAATCCGTGTTTTACTAAACAAAATATTGTACTGTGTTGGCCAGGCAGTTAATCAGAATTGTGAACTGGAGGGGAATGGAGGGTATTTTTCATTATAATAGGGGGTTAGGAGTTTACAACACATCGCTTGACATTCTGCTTTTCCCATGATGACATTGTTATAAGATTACTTTAAGTGGTAAGTTCCATTATTCTGTCAGTATAAGATACTTTAGTAAACTGTATTCAAGGTTGAGATGGGAACTGGAGATTGCCCATACTTACTGATATTCTAACATAGTGGCTATATGTTAAAGAGGACTTAAGTCTATTAGGTTTAGCCAATCCTAAACCTTCCACATTTTCATACATTGTAAGACTAACTGGCCCCTCTTGTAGGCCAGCTACCCTGTTTAACCAGCAGGGGGAAAGGGGAGCTCTCTTGCCTTAACAGCTGTCGTTAGAAATACTATTTGATTTACAACATAGTCTTCTTGAAAAATACACCCTGGAATTATTGCTATTCACTTGTTAGTGCCTCCTGGGATAGCCTTCAATCGGGTCATGGTTCCAGTAAAGTCTAAAGAATGTTACAAATATGCAGTAAGCTGTTATGTTTTTGAACAAATGCTGATACAATATCTGCTTGTTTATAAAGAGCAAGCTGTAAGAATCACAGCAGAAATTAATTCCTAAGCCCTGCACTCAAGGTTGCACACAGGGAAATCACCAGGCAATTGCTGAGAAACAATTAAAAAACAATATATTAGAAAAGTGTTTATTTTGAAATAAACATTGAAACCCTGAACATTTTTTTTTTGTTTTCACCTTTAAGTAAATCAAATCAATAAATTTCTCATTGTCTCCATAGTCCACAAGTTGGCCGAACTCATTAGGCTTGAAAAGATCGCAAACCCGAGGGTGCTAACTTCAGACACTGTTAAACTGTGACGGAAGCAAAAATTCTTTATTATTAGGGAGGGATCGGGATATGAATTGTGGAACCTTTACCGTCGGACTGAGAGTTTATCCATGTTTAATAACTTCTCCCGAATTGTCACATTGGCTAAATATCTCTGACAGTCAAAAGCAGTGTGTACGTTTCCAACAAAATCAATTTACTTGCAAAGCACAATGACTCGGGCCATTCTAAATGGTTGTTAGCATACAGAATACCAACACTCGTTATGCTGCTGGAATATTCATTTTCTTACAGTTTACATTTTATGTGCAGCTATTAAATGTGACACAGGTTATTTTCACAGTAAGGAACAACTGTAAATCGTCTCCCAGCACACCTGTGGACGGGGACGATTTGCATTTTTCAATCTGCGAAGGCAGATTAATATCTCCAGCTCATAATACATGCGAGGCAGAGTTTATTTCTTTTGCCTGCATTAATATCATCATTGGCAGGTGTTGGGGGGGGGGGTTCTCCCTCCCATCTCTGCTTGGGAAAAACTCTGAATTTGTTTCCTCTTTAACTGCTTAGATGCAAAAATAAACTGGAAAAGAGTCATGTGAAAAATATTTGCCTGTTTTTATATCTTATGCAGTAATTTGCCCTGGGTTCAGACCCGGGGACATCTTATGACGGCGGAAAGAGTATTTGATCCGAATAAAATGGTGCATGAAACTGTTTTTTATATAAAAAAGGCAAATTGTTCTGGCTTACTTTTCCTTTTCCAAACAGCGGTAATGATCGAAGAGGGAGAGACTCTTCTCCAAACCACCAAGCTGCCAAGGAAAGTAAGGGCATAGAGCAAGCACCAGATAGTTCAGTGGTGAGTGGAACAGGCAGACTGTAAGAGGTAACTGGGGAGACAACACGTTGAAAGTAAAATGGGAGAGTAAAGAAATAGTGAAATTTGTTATAGAGTGGTGACTGGTTTAAAAATGGGCGATGGGATTAAAGGAGAACTAAAAGCTCAGTTTCCTAGGGATGATTGTGAAAAAGGGGGGCTGGTAGCAAAAATAATGTATTAAAGGAGCTTCTTAACTCCAGCACTGTATCCTGCTTACCTCAATGATGCTTTTCTTGTCTTCTCCTTGCAACAATTGAATCCTCTTCACTTCCTCTGGAAATTCAGAGAGCAGAGCGGGCACAGAAGCAGAATTTTGTCATAATACTGCTTCTGCACTTGTTTATCAAATTTCAAGTGGAAGTGGGAAGTGAAGAGTATTTCAGAGCTGCAAGGAGAAAGAAACCAAGATCAGCACTGAGACAAGCAGGAGTCAGCACTGGAGTAAAGAAGCAAGCTAGTTATTATTTTACCCTCTCCTTTCAGAATTACCCATAGAAAAAACAGCATTTATTGCCCCCTTAATGAACAATGAGTTAGGATATAATAAAGAGTGTGTTAGACCAACAACACAAATGCAGTATGAAGCTGCTCAATTTAACCAGGGCTTAACGAGTCCTTAATGGTGGTGATGTGAGAAAAATTGTTTACCTCTCTTCGTGTACAAGTAGGTCCCATCTTTCCAATAAGAAAATGAGCAGCCCAAAAAAATAAATAAATAAGCAGCAGAGATATATTATTCCCAAAATAGAACACTCAGAAACTAATATACTGAGAGATCTGCAAGGCTTAGAAACCTTCGCTTAATATAAATAAACTTGCACAGGAGGTATTAGCTCCTCTGTGCTAGACATGCTCTGATGCAATTCTGTTTATATCTGCATTACTGTTTGGCAAAAGTCACAATTAGGGAGGCACAGGATGCTTTACTGAATGTCACCACAGTCCTGTTGGATCCAGTCCAGTGTCAAAAACAGATACATTATATAAAGAAGCAGAATTGGTTCGTTTACTTTAGATGGTTCAGTAGTTCTGGGAGTCCACTGTGGGCAATAAAAGGTCTTTAGAAGATATATATACAGTATATTTGTATTAAATGACTTAAAGCGGACCTTTAACCCTGTGGAGAATCTTTCTAGGGGGATATAGGGCACTAGTTGGTCTGATCACTCTGTAGTGATAAACTAATCGGGCTGGATGGAATTGGTGCGATATGTTCTGCATGCTGTCTGATGGCTTAGAGCTCTTGCATGTCTACAAAACGTTGTCATTGAGGCGACCTCTTATCAGATTATTCAAAATACCATCTTGGAGAAATCCAGTATCTGCAATGTCAGAATTCATGGAGGGATCACTAACTTTAAATGTTCGCTTGTAGATGTTGTACCTGGATAGAGATTGCTGGGAACTGTAGTAAACAACAGTTGAAACTATGCAAATTTATATATCTTTCACCCCCACCAGTGATGTCCAACTCACCCTTCTAGCTGTTGCGGTACAACTCCCAAAGTCCTACAGACAATATCTAAGGCCGGCTTTGCCCTAATTCATTGTTAGCCATTTAATTATTTATTCACAGGTCTGTTTGGTGGGAAGATAATGTATTTTTACCCTGCTCCGGAGTCTCAGAGAGACAGATGGCTACCAATCATTTAGACAAAGGGTCTTTGGGTGCAGAGATGGCTGGCATCCCTACGTTTTAATGCAGTAAAATCTCCCTTTCTCGCTGTGTGCATATTGACTTCACTGGAGGGGGGACGGGGTTCAGCTTCTCCGCAGTCAGCAGAATATAATTAGAATCAATACCGGCAGATCTCCGAGTTGCTGGTCTGTGTGTAGGAGTTCATTTAAGGTAAAGAACAGAGAGAGCTGGGGAGGAGAGCAGGAGGAGGGGGGGGGGTAGCCTGAGAGCTTCCACTGTAGGCCTAATGCTTCTTTCAGATTCAATCGATTTATCGGTGACTGTGATTTTGTAAAAAGGTCTAATGTCTGCCTCTTTCAGAAACACGGTGCTTCTGTTTTATTTCTTAATGGAGTATGAAATAATCATTTTCATCCTTCCATTCACACTACGGTTTAGTTTAACCTTTGCAGCTTGCTACTGTCCTAGAGACGTTAAAGAAAAAAAATGAGTCTAAATGTTTTCTACCGTCCAGTCTCTTAGATACAAGACTGGAATAGGGTGAGTCTAATATGTTTGTTTGGGTGATTTCTCTTTAGGTTCTGGAGTGTACATCACTCGAGGTCAGCTGATGAATTGTCACCTCTGCGCCGGCGTCAAGCATAAGGTCCTGCTTCGACGGCTTCTTGCTACTTTTTTTGATCGGTATGTACTTTTGGAATATAAAGTCCACTAGCTGCTGCTTTTACCCAGGCCTCGCCAGGCTGTTTCTACTGATTGCAACAAGGGGTTTTAAACTTCCAGGGCATGATCAGTTCAAATGCTGTTACTTTTAAAACATCATTGTTTTGTCTGCAGCAGATATACGTCGCTCATGGTGTTGGTCTATTTCTAGTTTATGGGAAAAAAATAACATGTAGTTTAAAAAAAAAAAGGGCGCTGTAGATGGCAAAATAATAAAAATGATTTTGAATTTATTTCTTACAAACCATTTCACCTCTTTTTAATCAGTGGGACCAGCCCTAGCAAAATACCCTTTTATAGAAAAATAAGCAATGCTTTCCGTGACTGCTATATTGACTGATAACAATAGACCATCCCTACTGATTGTTGCTAAATTGCACCCCTAGTGTTCATAAAGGGTGGTACAGGGTCTGTCAGCCTAATCCGCCATTTTATGAACCAGCAAATCAATACATTTGGGCTGTAGTGTTATCTTATAGAATTGCTGGTGCTAGTATCTCCTGGCTGTCCTGTTGTATCCTCATTAATATGCTAATGAACCTTGTCACATCATCACACATAGTGTTTGACTGGTTGGGTAATGTCACATGGTCCATTAAACTGAATATCATGTACTTAAGTAATAATGCATGGAAAAGCAGAAATAATGAAGTAGGCGGCTTGGAAGGGAAAGATAGTGGGTTTGTGTTGGTGGCATGTAGGATAAATGAACAAATGTGATTTATTATAAAATTTCATTTTTTTCTTCATCTGGACTAATCTAGCAGCAGTACACTTAGTGGCATATAGTGGAATACACTTAGTGTACTGCTGCTAGATGGATCAGGTAAGTATTCTATGATACTATAATCCTCCTTTAATAAACATAGACACAGAACTCAGTCAGGTATACACATATTCACCATTAAGATACAGATGGTAAATAGAGTGTGCTAGAACAGTTTTAGGTTGCTTTGTACTAGTAAACATGGGAAATACATTGAACCTAACTAGTCAAGTAATCCACTGGCTTTGCTTCTTACAGGAACACACTGGCTAACAGCTGTGGCACAGGAATCAGATCATCGACCAGCGATCCCAGCCGGAAACCTCTGGACAGCAGAGTCCTCAATGCTGTGAAATGTAAGTCAGCCTAGTGGGGGTTCACTTTTTATTTATTTATTTTCTAATCTAGTAGATTGGTCAAGGGAAAGTATCTCTTGCTCTGTTAAGAAGGTATGATGGTCAAACATTGTGATCATTTTGTCACTTACGGTACCAATTTTCATTACTTTAGTTGGATCTAATTGTTTCCATAGAGTGCAACAGCACAGCGCTACCAGCTGTGTAGTATTGCTATGGACAACCCACAGAGTTTATGAATGAAGCATTAACCCAAAATATCCATCTGAAAAATGATCTATATCAGGATCAGGTGTGTTATTTCATTAGTGAAATCCTTTTGAATTCCATCCACTCCATAAATGCTTGGTAATAAAAGAATTTCTACAACATATGCATTTTATAAACTTCCCCTTTTATCTGCGATGAACAAAAAAAAAAAAATACATGAAATTATCTCTAAAGTGAATTAACAGAGGGAGAGACGGCTTTTTCTTCTGTGGAAGGGAGTGAAACCATTTTTTAGTTATTATTATTCTGTGTTTTTGATTGAGATGCCGTTTCACTCTAGCACAGCGGTTTGAGGCCGTCCCACTGGGGTCAAGAACAGCTCCGGTACCCGGAAGTGCCTGCAGGAACCCTTCTTATAAGGGTTCCTGCGGGGTGACGTCGGCTGCAAACGTCACCACGTGATGCGCGTACGTGATGACGTTTCGGCCAAACTTCACCACGTGACGTGCGTACGTGATGACGTTTCGGCCAAACTTCACCACGTGACGCGCGTACGTGATGACATTCGGCCGAAACGTCATCACGTTGCGGCTTGGTGACGGCTGAATAAGTTTGAGAACCGCTGCTCTAGCATTTTAGAGCTTGTCCCCAGTGTTGTTTAATTTGGCCCATTTTAGGATAAAATCAGTGCGAGGTGTGCAGGAAATATTATTACCCTTGGTTCTTTTTCTACAAGCTGTATGGAAAAATAATTCATCATCGTAGTGTCAAAGAGCATTAACTAAACCAGCATCCCTTTTATTTTCCAGTGTACTGTCAGAATTTCGCTCCGAATTTTAAGGAAAGTGAAATGAATGTCATCGCGGCAGACATGTGCACCAATGCACGCAGAGTACGCAAGCGCTGGCTTCCCAAGATTAAATCCATGTTGCCCGAGGGAGTTGAGATGTACCGCTCCGTGATGGGAGCTACGGCAGCTGGAGTCACTTTAGAATCCGATTTCCAGCCAACCCCAGCCCAGGGTTTTGAGCAAAGAATCTATGCAGAGAGGAGAAGTGATTCTAGCACCATAGTGTCCTTGAGAACTAACGCAGCGAACATTGACCTCACAAATGGGTCAAACCCTCCCTTTGAACAGAGTGAAGAGGCAGAAGGTGCAACGGGATCAGTCATCCAAGAGGTGGGTGGTACAGACCCCTTGGCATCTGATCCCCAGGGGACACCACCACCACCACCTTTCGAACAAGACGTTGGATCCCCAAGCAGGCCTGAAACCCCAGTGCGAAGGCAAGATGCCGCTTACGGCGGGACTTTATAAAGGAATGTTAACTCAAAAAAAAAAAAAGAACATAATAAGGGATGTGTAGTTACTAGAATTGCTTCGCATGCGTTATTAATACAAACAAAAAAATGTGATTGGCCACTTACCTTCAGAACTGCTACTGTTGCCTGAAAACAATGCCATTTTAATTCTGCTCGTATTTAAGAAAAAAAACCCATAACGCGTATGTATGAAGGAAATAATAAAAGTTCCTTAGTCTGTAAATGGTAGGTCAAACATACCTACTTAAAGCAAGGAAAATATTCAACTCCCTTTTTAATATAGCAGAATTTGCCGTACGACAATAACGCCTTTTTCGTTCATTGAATAAGCCCTTTACTGTCAGGAGAAACCACAGAGCATTTGAGAGGTTCAACATGGAGGACTTACTGTTTTGTACAGATTTGGAATTGGATAGATATCTCTATCTGGGCTGTCATAACGCATTAGTTATGGATGTTTCTGTTCTTCCTCCCCCCCAACCCCAGTCACAATTTAAAGACTGAATCCTTGGGTATCAGAAACCTTCTAATGGTGACAACTTTATTTAGAATTTGAGAGTAAATCTGAATCTCTTCTCTTTTTTTTTCCATTGAGCAGAGTAATGTGTGCACTATCCTAAACCATAGCCTACTAGAGAATTCTAGCCTCCAGACAATTTTTTGCACAGATGGACTAAGCAAGGCTGAATATAAAAATAGGTCAGTCTTAGTGAAAGTTGGAGGTAAATGTTCGAAGATATTTTTTCCCTTGTTTGCCAAGCAACTTCCATTGATTGCACTTTTATATTGATCTTACAAAAAAAATGAAGTATTCAGTTCTTGGAGTTTTTGTATGAATCTTGTGGATTGAGATTGTGGTACTTTGAAGACCACATCAACATGTTGACTCTTTCTGGCCAATTTTACATATCTCAGATATGCGCTGGACTCCCTCAGTTGATAAAACAGCTGTGGAACCGAAGGATTCTAGAGCAGTCTTCTAACTTAAATATTATAGATCCAAAGTTAATTTCACATCTTTTAGAGAGATTGGTTTTAATTTATTTTCCTTTGGTAGGAAGTCATTCCCAGTTATTCCTTTGACAGTCAATGCAAAACCCTTGTTAAAATAACTGGTGTTTCGATTAATCAGAAACCAGGACTATTTTATATTAACCTGACTAATTTAGCAGTATGTTTTAATTCTGAATAATACAATATGCATGCCAGACAAAATATACATAAAACTCCATTATTAAGTGATTAATTGACAATAAACCATTATTTCCCAGAATCCCCAGTGTTCTGCAAACAGACGTAAATTGAGGTTTATAAGAACCAGGAGAGAGTAGTAAGTAGTAGGTAAGTAGGCATGTTCATATCATGGGCAATTATTCACCGTTTAACTACCCCTATTGACTAAAGCCCACATAGTTGTGTCAAGCTCTTAATTGGCATCTATTCACCACTTCCTCATGTTCGTTTATTGAGCAAACTCTGTACTGTGGTGAATATACAACAAATTTGAGCAACTACGATAGTCACAATCTTATGGAACACTTTGCATCACTTTGTGTGTGCTTGCACAGGTTCTTCTACTATTGACTAAGCAGTGGTGTATGCTGAAGGAGTGAATGTGACTAGGTGTACTTCTCTGAATTCACCCATTCAACTTTGCCACATCAGAGTGGCGGATTGGTGGGGGCTGATGGCAGGGCTTCGCATTCTACTTATATCCAACTGACTACACCACACAACGCATCCGACAGAGATTGCCGCTGTCCGCTTGTTCGACAAAACTATTCACTGCTTTGTCAATATTGAGAACTGAATTGTAGTGAGGTGAATTCACCCTTTAGTCAATCAGCCCCATAGATTTGGGACTTAAGGAATGAAATTTATATCAAAACAGTTGTTTTTATAGCCCAACTACATCTAATGTGATTAGAATCCTTTACTGGGGAGATTAGTGAGGTTTGTTTGTTTTTTTAATTTATTTATATTTATTTTATTTTTATTTTGGATTGGTAGAGATTTTCCTAACGAATTAAATATGAAAAATGTATTTTATTAGGGACCAAATATCTATACTTTGTAAACCGGGATTTGTGTCAGGCCTGTAGACTGTTTAGCTACTGAATATATACTGAATGGGATATCTAGGGGTTTAGTCAGGGTTTCTTTTGGGGGAGAGAAGAATCTGCAGACTAATCACCCTCTTCCCATTGCCCCACACAAACAGCATTTGTAGGGCTGGACCTCGACTATGCTAATGGGGTCAAATATTACATTTAATGTACCAGAAGCTCCTTAATCTTCTCTCTAAGCCTGTAGCCAGCCTCAAGGTAAGCCCACTCAACCTGTCTACCTGTACCATAGTGGAACAATTTACCTCTTATCCCCCAACCTACTCCCCTGTAGATATAGCATTCTTCCAAGATCATTTTCACTTGGTCTTTATTTTAGTTTTTTTTTTTTTTGCAAACCTATCCTTTTCCATTTAAATGGTCCTTTGGTTGAAACCAGGCAGTGGAATTAAGAACAGGTGAGAAGAGATTAAGGGGGTAATTCAGGAATGATCGAGCTTACCTTGCGATG
>WMED01029457.1:0-10262 GCA_019650415.1 Pipa parva
CTTTGGTAAAACACATACATCGCAAAATGCTTAAAAACAGCTTGGCAATACAGGGTGCACGGGGAAAAAGTCAGCTGGCAGTTAAAGGGTTAAAAGCAAGCTTTAAAAAAAATAGTTTTGTAAAAAAAAAAAGATTTTATTATATGTTTGAATGTTTGGAAGTAAATATGTGAGCACTTTTTTGGAACCATGTTAAACGGGTTTGGTAGCTTGGTTCTCTGTAGATCCTGCCTGTGGAATTACGGACCCTTATTACACCTAATGGACTCCAAATTTATTGATTGAAGTGAAAAGGGATAAAATTGAATTGGCATGGCAGTTACCGTATATACTCGAGTAAGTCGAGGAAGGAGTGGGGGGCTGTATCCTACCTTATTTTTATCTCCATAAAGCTTCCTCTCATGGCCATAATCAGTCTGTCTCCCACGATCGTACATCCTTATTAATATTCATGAGCCGGCAGACACGTATCGTCATTCCGTAGCGTGATACACGTCTACCGGCTCATGAATATTCATAAGGATGTACGAACGCTGTGGGGGATCTGTGTGGAGAGATGGTTCGATCTGTTCCTGTGCTGTGGGGGATCTGTGTGGAGAGATCGTCCAATCTGTACCTGTGCTGTGGGGGGTTCTGTGTGGAGAGATCGTCCGATCTGTTCCAGTGGTGCGAGGGATCTGTGTAGAGAGAACGTACATGCTTATGAATATTCATGAGCCGGCAGACGTGTATCACGCTACGGAATGACGATACACGTCTGCCGGCTCATGAATATTCATAAGGATGTACGATCGTGGGAGACAGACTGATTATGGCCGCGAGAGGAAGCTTCAGTGGGTAAGTATACAGCTTATACGCGTGTATAAGTCGAGTATATGGTTTTAAATGATTTTTTTAACCTAAATTTTTTGACTTATACACGAGTATATACGGTATTCCACAACTGCTATAAAAATGATCTTTGAAAGTTGAATTATTTTGAGTTTGTTTTTCTTCCTTGTGCTTTACAGCCATCTATTATCTGTTAAAAAAACCCAAATCCCTGCTTAGAGCGAAATTTACTAAACTTGGAAAGACCACTCTCGGAGGGGGGAATTCACCATTGAGCGAAGTGAGCTCCGGATCCTTCACCTCACTTCGCACAACCTGTTATGCGCTCGCTGATGTCCTGCACGCGGATATCAGTGAACACTTTAAAAGGAATCCAGTTTCGGCGAGACCACTCGAGTCAGCGAGTGCATAACAGTCTATGCGAAGTGATGCGAAGGATCCGGACCTCACTTCGCACATTGCTGAATTACTCCCTCGGTCTTTCCGAGTTTACCTAGTGAAATCTCGCATTGTTCTCACAAAATTTTTTTTAGAGTTTTTGAGATCGAGTTTTTCAATCACGATTTTTCAATGGAAAGGTAGCCATACATTACATTAGTAACATGGCTACCTTTCCATTGAAAATTTTGAAAAATTGGGATCAAAAAAATTGCAGTAAACTCAGAAAGACCGAGGGCTGTCTTTCAGAGTTTAATAAATTTCACCATAATTAGTCTTAATATTTACTATGGAACTTCAGATAATACATATTCATGAAGTGCCCCAAAAATGCCAATTTGACTGCAACCAGAAAGAAATTCAACTTCCAATATAAATTGTTTTATTGCCTAGGAATAACTGCCATGCCAATCCAAGTAGCAATTTTATTTGCCTGGTGCCACTTTTAGTTACAGTTCACTAAGTTTGAACTGAATTTCTTCACATGCTGCCCCCCTTACAGGACCTTGATCACAACTGCTAAGAGGAAAAAACAAAAAATGAACATTTGCACAGAAAGTGATAATTATCTGTCGGCCTACTTTTACGGACCTTCCTTTCTCAGACATGGAAGTATTTTTCTTTTGTTTTTTTTTTGAAGGAAAGCATGCATGGAAAGCTGCTAGATCCTATATAATATAAAAAGGCTGGATGATAAAAAGAATGGTAACAAATTGTTTTTTAGAACTGGAAATGTGAAGGTACACGGCTATTTCCATCAGTTTGATTTGCACCACATGATGATGGGGCAACCAGGGAAGAGCATCTCTGGGCTATACTGAGACAAAGCCGGTCCTGGATTAAATTTCATTTAAAAGATACTTGCTTTTCGGCTTTTTTTTTGTGAAAGTGTTAAATGTTTTGTGCTCTTTCTGGGCAGGAATGTGAACAATTTGGTTTTTACTTTATTTAAATGATTACACTCTACAACTTAAAGACTTTTCTTTTTCTCTAAAGTATTCTTCCCAAATACCCAAACTAAATGACAGTGAGAGATAAAGCACTCACCTCTGAATCATCTTGGTCAAGCTTTTTCAGAGATTTTCGAACGTAATCTGTGAAGCTTGATGACTTAGAGAAAATCTTTCCAACCCGTTTCTCACTGTAATAACAAAGGTTGCATTTATTTGAGTAAGGTCTGTATGTTGTCCTTTTAGGCATATTTTAAAAGACATATTAAAGTATGTATAAATATCTATTATCAAGCCTTTGATCTTTTAAACCACTCATTGGTTTTGTATTTGCTCTCTGCCCCATTAGCTCTCTTGCAATCAAGCTCGACATACTCCAGTTTTTAAAATTGGAACATTGAAGGTCACTGGCAGACAATGAAGGCATTCAAATACATGCAAGGCGGGAAATAGCACAGCAAGTAAGAAGAGTCTACTTTATTTCATAAATGTTAATATCAACAATGTTAGAGAAAATACAATTGAGCTATTAGGAAGAAGAGGAATAAGGAATAGCTTTCTAACAATATAGGCACACTTACAGAGTTTCTGACTGTGAGATAAGCAGGTCTGAGCTCAATCTCATAATCTCTCTCTGTCATATATCAAATCTCAATTCTTGGGAAAAATATGTAAATGACTTGGGGGACACTTATCTGTGAGATATGAGATTAGGTATTTGCTGTTCATTAATCTTGAAGCACTGCCCGGTGCCTTGCATATTATGTCTAATATCTACTGGAAGTTTTTGCACTCTAAAAATAAATCATTTTATTGTGGATAAACATTTCAGCTCTATAGAAATTTATGCTGAGCCAAAACCTTGCCTTACAATAAAATATGATGTTTATTCATATGACCTCTGGCTGCACCAACTTCATGTGGATATGTAAATATAAGAAATTGATTTATAAAATCATTTTTAGTTTATTAGACACAGTAATCTGCAGTCATATCACAACTTCAATTATCTGTGGAGAAAGCACAAAACAATTTGCACCTAAAATTGAAAGTGTACCTGCTGTTGGTCTCACTCAACGCGTTTCGCCACCGTCAATGTCGGTATTTCGGCTTCATCAGGAGTGTCACTAAATTCAATTTTAAAATACATCAGAACCACTTTGAGCATCAGTAAATGCGGTGGTATCTATTGGGTATTGTTAATTTGTTTATACCCTGTTGTACCGAGTGATTTTTATCACATGCTGTTGTACCTACTGGACACTTTTTGATTGACTTTTTGATTGTTTTTTTCTACCATAATCAGTTTTTTGTTATTGATGCAATATCAATCATTGGAAATTGAATGGCAGTTCTATATCTTCGGTCTTAAGTGACTGTACATTTGGATTGTACATAAGGCGGTTATAAGAGCCTTAATTGTTTCATATATACGTTTTTTACCTTGACGAAATAAAAACCTACTTTTAATACGCATGTATCTTTTGACCATGGTGCTTTGTATGATGGGATTGAACTGAATCGTCAGAATGGCGGAGTTCCATGATTAAAGTAGTCCCGAGGGACTGATATGTTGATTTATAATTGACATCTGGTGAGCATATAAGTTGAATTTCCCTGGAAGTCAGCACACAATTGTTTGCAGTGCTTTTTCACCTTCACATGCGGTGTTACTGGGGATCTATAAGAACATTGTACCATAGGATAAAGCACTATTAGGTGCGAATTGTTTTGCGCTTTCTCCACAGATAATTGAAGTTGTGATTCACTGTTTTTTCCTTGGGACGGGAGCAGTTCCAGTGTTGAGAGGCAGCAGGCTAATCCTTCTACACGGAGATTTTTTGACTTTATTTGGATTTTATTGGACTATATTTGGACTTTTAGTTAATACACTTTTTGTTCACAATATTGCTTTATATTTGGTTTGCAATTTTAGCACTATTCATTTTATAACTTTTTGAATACACATATAGTCATTTTTACAGCGCATCCATCATCTTCACTTTAAGTTTTGAAATCATTTCAAATCTTTTTTCTGCAGTCATATCAACTAGCTTCTGCATGGATGACAAAAGCCATTTTAACAATCTTCACTAAGCTACATGTTACAAATCAATTACTAAAACTGCCCTAGTCCTACATTATGAGGTAGAATTGTAAAGCCATTGCTGCACTTTGCCACGGCATGGTCCTCCATGTTATAGAAGCTGTGTGTTCATGGTGAGGTTATCTGGGAATTCTGTTGCCAGAAAAAATGAGGTGAAGCAGCAGCACCCCCACTTCAACTGAATGCAGAATAGCTTGGCTACAGATGGGATTCCACAATGTCCCTCTAAGGCCCACTTTCTGCAAAGGGAAAAATCACATTTCTCCAACCAGTGTGGCATTTTTGGGTATCAGCTGGTATCAGCGTCTGGGTGAGAAGCTCTGCATTCTTATACCATAGTCTGGCAACAGTTGTTTCATCTGCCAACCAAACTAGAACTAGATAAAGATGCTTATTGCACAAAATCAAATTTGGTGTACACTGTCAGTACCACTGTAAACTGTTACAGTCACACTGACACCTGTATACGGCAAATGAAATCCGACTGATTCATCTGATTCAACAGAACCAATCAATCATTTACTGGTGTCCATTAACCCATTACAAAAAAAAATTAAAGATTGGCTTTAATTATTCTAGATCTATTACAAAAGTACTGTAAATGCCAAGTGCTGATTGGTTGCTACAGGTTACTAGAATTTAAAAAACCATTGCCCCTGTCGATTAATTCCCCTGTAGAAGTGTATTTTTTTCATTGTATCTATCTATGTATTTTGGAATATTATATTATAGTACAGCACAGAGGTGTCTGAAATAATTTGCAATATAGCATCTAATTTTATGTCAGAAGATGTAATTAAAAAAGTCTCCAGGTTCCAGATGCTTTTAGGTAAGGTACAGGCAAAGGAATGTTTCCTATACTGTATTCACAAATGATTATTACTGTCTTTTCATCAAACTCTGACAATCATGAATAAGTATGGAGGACACTGGCAAACTGTATACATGTTGAATTGTTGTAATCATTTTGTCTATAATGACTTGCATACATTTTCATACCATTGGGTGACGCCATAGAAGTCTTTGCATATAACTTGGAGTACAGCTCGATAAAACAAGGACTCAGTTGAAAGCTGGTAATAAGAGCACAGAGAAATATTATACTAACAATAGCACTGGAAAGAAAACAGATAATGGTTATAACATTGTCATGGTTTTTGGAAAATATGTAAGAATGCTACACAGTAAGTCAACTAAGTTGGTAAAACTGTAAACATTCCTTAAAAAATACTATTCTTGAACATGAATATACACTATGAGAAATGTTAAAATATTTTTAGAAAACATGATATTTTTTACATTTACTGTGTTTGATATAAATGAATAACTCCATGAATATATAGTATCTAAGACCAGAGTCATACAAAATAGCCTGTGTGGATTTTTCCCACAGGAAACAATTGATACAGTTTTCTGCTCAGCTACCAAACAGCCATTGTGGCCCTGGTCTAAAGTACTCTAGAAAACAATGGACCTTGATGGGAGTCTGTTCACAAACCAGATAAAAGGTGTCAGCAATCGACAAAGAGAAAAACAATTACAATCAATTATAAATCAGGAATTATTGTTATAGATAACATTACTGGGTAAAAAAATCTGCCGTCCCAATACAAATGGTACATCTTTTATCTGGAGTTATTAGTTTTTAGGGATTATAAAACTTTCTGTCACAGAAAAAACATCCATACAATAAAATAATAATATAATATATAATAATATATTCCAATATCAATATTTTACAAATGTTAAAGCGTAATAAAATATACAAGTCCAAGGTTGAAAATTATACGTAAAATTTCTTCAATTTTTAATTTTGTGTTATTTTTTAAAGCTAGGATAATAAACAGGATCCAACTATCACATTGATATTACACTTAGCACCTTTAAATTGAATTGTATACTATTACAGCAAATATGTTTTAAATTCTCAAATAACATTTCTCCTTCGCTTCATGGGATAAACAGATGTTCAGTCCCTGGATCAAGGTACCTTCTTAAACATCTGTTTATACACTATGAACCTAAACACACTATCTACCTGGAGACACCTAGTACTTTCTAGTCACCACTAGAAAATTATCATATGCCTTTTGAGCTAAGTAGACAAATAAATGATCTTGCTTTAGAAATGTTTTGTTTGGGTGTGTGCGCGTGGGGAGGGAAAACGAAGGCACAGAAATTTATATACAGGTTTAGCATAAAGAAATCAAATATAAAATCAAAATTCTACATCTGATTATTTTTATAAGCATAGTTATGTGCATTTCTCATGCAATAAATTGAAAAAGCTGATAAATTATTTTTTAAATATTTTTCTTTTTACTTGTAAGGAAAATAGATATTAGGTAATTTGGACATATCTGGCATATATAGTGCAATATATATATATATATATATATATTTTTTTTTAATAAGAAAAATAAAATTTAAGGCAAAATTTATTAAAGTCAGAAAGACCGTTCTCGGTCTTTCCGGGTTTATCATGCGAGATCTTGCGTTGTTTGCCTTTTGCAAGTTCTTGCGTTGTTTGCCTTTTGCAAGTTCTTGCGTTGTTTGCCTTTTGCAAGTTCTTGCGTTGTTTGCCTTTTGCAAGATCTTGTGTTGTTTGCGTTTTGATCAAATTTTTCCTATGGAAAGGTAGCTGAACTTTACATTAGTAGTATGGTTAATTTTTTTATCAAAATATTGAGATCAAAAAGCTTACGCAGCATTCTTGTGGGAACAACGCAGTATCTCACGCGATAAACTCGGAAGGACCGAGAGCGGTGTTTCCGACATTAATACATTTTGACGTGTTTATTACCATATAGCACAAATATTATATTCCCTTGAAACTCTGTCTTAATGAAGACAAAAAAAATAAATAATTGTGGCATTTTAATGACGTAAATATTTTAAAAGTGATGCAATGAGTTAATTTACCGAATTAAATAAAATGTAAAGTTCATATATAGGTTATTCTCAAACAGAAATCAGAAAGAAGACAGATCTATGCGATTCAGTAAACAATACCACTTACCCCTTGGCCGACCGCAACACGCTCCAAAGCCTAGAAAATGTACAAAAGATAAGGCTGATTTGTTTATCATGTTGTCAGATGATATTATAAACTCCCTGGCAGTCTGGGTAGATTAATTATGTGACATAAAATAAACTCAAACACTCCGTTGTGTTAGCCCTGTGTGTTAGGTTGTTAATCAGATCTTTTATAGCGTTTTTGGTTTATTTAAGACAGTCAAAGATAGGAAAAACACTTTCACACACATTTAGAAGCTCGAAGCATTAAGAAAATTCCTTCTGGCTCTTTGCCTAATACACCACAGCAGCAAAAATAAATGCTCCGTACAGATTTACAAAGCAAAGTACCTTTTTTAGTCGCTGAAATTATTTAATCAGGTAATGCTAAAAATGGAGATTTTATATCTTAGTTACTATGTAAATATCTTTTAAGAACACGTTGGCACCTGATCGTGATTTTACACTGATTTTGAGATTTACAACTTAGGTATCGACTTCTTGGTTTTCTTACTTCAATTGGCTGAAAAAACATAACAAAACCTGGGCCTATATAAGTATGCATATAAGAAATATATATATATCAGGATAGAGTGGTCATGTTAGTCCACAGATGCAAAAAAAAATGAGTATTGCAATACTTGGTGATACATTTTTTATTGGACTAACGGTCTAACAGTTAGTTTAGATAGACAAGCTTTCAAGAGGTCTGTCCTCCCTTTAGGAAGTATCAAGCAAATTATATATATGTATTGCAATACTCGGACAGACCTCTTGAAAGCTTGTCTATCGAAACTGACTGTTAGTCCAATAAAAAAGGTATCACCAAGTATTGCAATATATATATATATATAAATAATACATACATACATACAAATATTGGAGAATGTTGTCTAGATTATTATACTATTTGTTTCAATGCATGCCTTAGAATTTAACCTCTAACTCTAGACTACACCGTGCTCTTTTAAACATGATAAACTTATTGATCTGTTATTTTCATCTTGGGATAATTACAGTGTTGATAAAGCTTAGGGGGTAATTCAGCAAAGTGCGAACTCACCTCCGATCCTTCGATTCACCTCAGCAAAATGGTTACGCGCTCACTTCTCTCCTACACGCGGACATCACCGAACACTTTAAAGGTACTGAAGTCGAATCCTCGAGATTCGCCTCACATCGCGACCACTCGAGTCACCTCGCTGAGACTGGAATACCTTTAAAGCGTTCGGTGATGTCCGCGTGTAGGAGAGAAGCGAGCTAGTAACCATTTTGGCGAGGTGAATCGAAGGATCGCGAGGTGAGTTTGCACTTTGCTGAATTATCCCCTAAGTCTAATATGACAATCACATTAGACAATATTTATGTTGCAGAATTTAATAATTGTGTTGGTGCAAAAAAAAAAAAAAAAATAAACAAAATGGCATTACGCTAACCTTTACTGCTAAAGGAACATGATATTGCACTATTTTACTACACTGCTAGCTACGCATAACCCACACCAACAAATAGCATGACTGTGATATCACACAGGGTTGTTTACATCATGTAAATAATGGTTATATAAAAGTGCATATCAGAGTCTAACCAGATGCAATATGCTTTTATTCATTTTTTTAAACAAATCCCTTGCATATATGCTAACATTTCCTTAAAAACAGTGCTGAGCAGTTCTGAAAACTATGCAACCTTTTATTCATTATAATTCACGTCTCCGTCTTTTAAATGGCCTGTATGCAATTAAATCCCTTAAAACTAAACACCTGTAATTAGGGATGCCACTTTATCCCTTTAAAGCTTTATAAACAATTATACATGCACTATGGAAAACTGGTTAGAAGGATGATCTTGGCAGCTAATTGTTTAGAGTGAAGATAGAGTTGCTCATGCTTTCGAGGCTGAATATCTATAAAATAGGATAAGCAGATTATCACTTTAACCACTTTAAACACAGGGATTATATTGAATAGCCAATCTTTAAGTCAGTATGATTTATCTTGAGATGAAACCACATGCTTGATTGATGTAACAGTAATACCCTGGGATTTCTTGTTTTGCCTCAAGGAAATTACATGCAAATTAGCCTATCCAGAAAGAAAGTTTTGCCATTTTTACAAGGTGAGCCTTATGAGTCTCATACAACCCACAAAAGTGCCACAACTTGGGCTCTCTTGTGCGCAAATCGGGACACTAGACATTATGGTTAAGGCACACGTCACTGTAAGTGTCTGGGAAACTCTCCAGTATGGTTCAAAACATCATGGGAACAAGTTAAGCAAGGTCCTCAAGTATGCGCATATTAGAGTTAGACCACTGCAGTCTGCAGGATGCATTTTAATTGCAATTTAGCAACTCAGAATGTGGATTTTATTATGACTATGATTGTATATTTAATTGCATGCAAGGTACGAAATTCAAACAGTCCCAATATAGACATGCAGTACTACTGGGCATGGCCAACAGCAGATTGGCTCTTCAGAAAACTAAAATATATCAGTCAAGTTAGCAACTACAGTAAATGAGAAGCAGCTTAATACTGTTGCCTTGCAGCGCTGAGTTCTGGGCTCAAATCTACACTGGACTTCATCTGCATGGAGTTTGTATGTTCTTCCCACACTTGCGTGGGTTTCTTACAGGCACTCCGGTTTCCTCCCACAATCCAAAAACATACATCTGTGTCTATGTGCGTGTGACTGAATAGGGACATTAGATTGTAAGCTCCACGGAGACTCTGGGTTTGCAAAGCAAATACTGGGTCTCCAGGAAGACTCTCAAATTCTATAGCATAAGTTTAAGTGCAAAACTTATTAAACTCGGAAAGACTGCTCTGGATCTTTCTGAGTTTACCGAGTGAAACCTCAAATAATTTTTTTGAGATCAAGGTTTTTCAATCTCGATTTTTTTTTTTTTTTTTTAATTTT
>WMED01029458.1:0-10262 GCA_019650415.1 Pipa parva
TGTTTTTATAGGGATAAGCAATTCGACTTTAGTAAATGTGCCCCAGGTGATACCTTTTATTGGCTAACGAAATAGATGGTATATGCAAGCTTTTGAGGCTCTTAAGGCCTCTTCATCAGGCCTTAGGAGCCTCAAAAGCTTGCATTTACCATCTATTTCGTTAGCCAATAAAAGGTATCACCTATACTCTCTTGTCATTGTATTTACACTTTAAGTATGCATTATGTGTGTGCATATATTTATATTTAAATCCTCTGAGCCATTCAAAATCATGGAGGAAGGACACACTTGCTGAATCCATAAGTGAAATTTAATAAAGTCAAAAATATCAATATTGTGATATCGATAATTTCAACGCGATATTGAACAGTAATTGGTACAAAAATAAAATTAATTTACCACAATATTGAAAATTCAATCAAAACTTTTCAATCTATTTATTTCTATGGGAAATCCGTAATATCGATAATTTCGACAGGAAAATTCAATATTCTGATATCAAATTTCCCATATCATGATTTCAAATTTCCAAACTGTGACTTTTTGATCATTTTTGAATTTTTTTAATTGAATTTTTCAGTTGAAAATAGCCTTTTTTACGTTAATGAATTTTGTCCACATGTGTTAACAGAATTGAGAAGAGAGAAAAATACCTGCAGTAACTCTATTTCATTAATTCAAGTGATTAGATCATTTAAAATACTAGGAATATGAACTTGGGTCAGTAGGAAATTTAAACAGGCTTCTGGTTTCTTGCCTTTGTATACTTGACATTGTTACACAGAACATAAATTGTGATGGTATCACAGTTGGTGCAAAGTTTGACCTGGTTTTTCTCTGTATTCTTTTCTTCAGTGTTTATTATAGTGATCTGAATTATTATTAACCAAATGTAAATCTTACACTGCCTTGTTAAACTTTATGCCAGTCATTCTATTGATGCTAGAGTCAATTGCAGGAAATTGATTTCCACTGACAGGCACTGAGTCCCAAGATTTGTTTTAACATGTTACTTCTGGCTCTAGAAAGTCTGTACGGTACATAGGGAGGATGGATGGATAAATAAGCAGATAGATAAGTCATGCTAAAGGGTATATTTATCATTTCAATAATTAAAATGTAGCAATGCTTCTGTTTTCACATCAATATATTGTCATTAATACTGGTATTGTTGCTTTCAATTATGTTGTAATCATTCTGTGATATCTTCCATTTTTTTTGGTTACCATTTTTCAGTAGCAGATGCTCTAATGAGCGTTTCCAACAATAAATCATGGTACATATCAATAATAGAAATTTTGCAATGTACCAATGCCAAAATGGGTAATCAATATGCCCCTACACTGAAAAGTTTCTAAAATAAGTAGCTATTAATCTTACACCAAACATAGGCTATATTTGTCCTCTATATTTGGCTAAGCGCCCGTGCTTTATAGCAAATGATTGCAAAGTATTGACAGAAAATGAATTTCGTTTACCCACTAAAAATGAAAAGTGTGTTATGTGCATCAAATGCACCAGATGCTAGATTAATCTTGTATGCAAAGCTCTGTGGAAAAGCGCAACAGAACGCACTAATATAGTGCTTTATCTGAGAGATAATGTAATGATTAGGGGAACGCAAACATCCCAATACTCAGGTGCTAATTGTAAATATATAAATAGACACACACCACCATGTGTCGTCAAATAGTGCTTAATAAGTGCTCACCAGATATTAATCGAATCACAGCTTTCAATGCCACACTTGTATGAACCTCTGTTCCTAAAATACGCTCCTGAATCAATCCTCTTAAGTAGCAACTCTCTTCAGTTGATAATCAATTCCAGATTTCTTATGCCACTTAAATGGAAGGCACACTTCAGGCTTTATCCTCTCAAACTGTGGACCACTTCCAAATATCCAAATATCACCGGTCTACCATAATGCCAATAAACTTTTAATATGATGCAATTTAAAAACAATAAAACATGCTCACAGGCCTCTGTGAGAACACTCTTAAAATGGCTGTATTGCCTATTTATAAAAAAAAGTACATCTGTGGGGGTACTACTGTTTTTGGATCAGTCTCTGGTAGTCCTGGACAGTATCACTTGGTCTCCTCCCCGACTCGGCGCGTTTCGGACCAGTAGTCCTTCATCAGGAATTGCTGGATTAAAATATGTTCTATTGGTAGTCCTCAACTAAAAAAATGCAGCAGTATAAAAAATTTATCAAAATATTTAATAATATATAGGTTGGAAACAACATCAGACACTCATCACCCATAGCATTAAAACTGCCTATGTAATACAGTGTAGTTTACTATCCTACCACCAAAACTGTTCTGACCTATCAAGGCACCAATTTCACTAGACCACTAAAGTGTCCTGTGGTTTTTGTTAACTAGACATTAGCAGCAGATCCTTTAAATTATATAAGCTTTGAGGTTGTGCCTCTATGTATTAGACTTGTATTCAGTTAGCCTTGGACTACAAGATCACAAGATTTCCTTCCTAGGATCACTTTCAGAGATATTAACCACGGCATATTATAAACACTACATGACCTGCCATTTTGGGGTTGCTCTGACCTGGCTGTGACTATCTAACCTTAGTCAAAGTCTCTTAGATCCTTATGTCTATAAACTTTTCTGATTCCAACATATCAATTTGAAGAGCTGAATGTTCACATGCTACTTAATAAATCCAACTCTTGACATTTGCAATTGTTACAAGATAACGATATTCTCTTCACCTGTCAGTAGTTTTAATGTTATTCCTGATCAATGAATAATAAGATAATTATTTTACATTTTCTCATTCCTAAGCACTAAAATGGACTGGGAGTATTTCAGTCCCAGGTCCTGAGCTGACACTCATCTCTCTGGGATAAACATGGCCTTAAAGTAGTATTAAAGACTTGTTGCTTCTATGAGTGACTTTTAAAGGGGAGGAGAAATATATATTCTGGTCTGCTACCCTTTATTGGGTAATCATGTGAAATAACACTACCTGTAGATAAAGAGCAGGACACGCAAAACATGTAGTGTCATTTCACTTGATTACCCAATAAAGGGTTGCAGAACAGCTGCGTTTGCATTTTCTTCATTTTCATGAATGCGGAATGCACATATAGGAGATTTCATGGTTCTCCAATGAAGGATCCTGCACTTTAATATCTTGTACAATACCCATCTCAGACCAAGGGAGAACCTATATACTATTTTATTATTATTATTATTATAGTACAGTACCCATCTCAGACCCAGGGAGAACCTATATACTATTTTATTATTATTATTATTATTATAATAGTACGATACCCATCTCAGACCCAGGGAGAACCTATATACTATATTGTTCTTAGATGGGTGATCAGTTAGATAGGTAGATATTGCAAATACCCTTGGCGCAGGCATGGTGGTTACAGTGTATAGGGTACACTGTTCAAGTGCATGGTGTGTTGAATGCAGTCTTAAGCATTAGGTACTGGATTTAAGTTTGCTCAATGCACAGATGAATAGACAGAAAGAGTTAAGGAAAAATATTCTTTGAAATTGTATTGCTGGTATTACAACATTGTTCCAGTAGATGCCAACATGTTTTTAAACATTATATAAAATTTGAGCATTGCCTACAACTTTTTCAGTTATTCAGAAAATCAATTTTATGGTCATTAATAAGTTATAACGAATATACAGTACTGTATATCTTATGACAGATAAGAACTGTTGACTAATGAGAAATCAAAATATGTAAAGATTACAATTAAACAGTTTTTGCACCACAAAATAAGAGGAATCACATTAGAGATTTTTACGGTAAAGAAGCAGATTTCTTTTTTTTTTTAAGTAGGTAGCTTTGATGATGTGAGATTTTGGTTTTGTCTGCCTTCAACTGTAAAACATGAACTTGATGGTTTGATATTTTTCATTTGAGTTCTTAATTCTTTAAAAAATATTTTTCATTGAATTTTAAGCTTTCAAATCTGTGCTTAAAAAAAAATATATAAATTGTGCATAGAAAGAAAGATATTTAACTATTTAGCTTCAAAAATCAGGCTTAAGGGAAAACTTCCTGTATTTGTTTAAACAATAAAGCCTGGCTGCAAACAATAAAGATGAGAACAGACAGGAACCAATAACATTCATGAATTTAACTTTAAAAATAACTTTCTACAAGTGCTGTATTTGAATAACTGCCATGCCAATCCAAATGGGAATTTATTTTTTGTGTTTCTAGTCCTTCCATTATTTAAAGGGTTCTTAAAATTTTGGTAAAACTATAGAGTAAACGATAGTACATATTACAAGCTGGTTTCTTTCTAAAATATAATTTTTATTAACAAAAATGAAAAGTTGTGGGTGTACAAATTTATCTCCAGGGTAGGTGGGCTTAAATGAATTATAGTAAAAAATCTGGAGCTGGCCAAAACATTGGTAATCAATTACAGCTTAATTATATGCGCCAATAAATGTGAATTAGATACACTTGTGCATCTACTAGTTTATGAGCAGCTGAAAGAAACATTTGTAAGTAGTAGAATGGATGTGATCCTTGGCAAGATCTGATAAGTAACAATGTAAGTAAATATGACCATGTCCACTTTGGCCTTGTGACAATGATGTCATAATATACATATATACACTATTTTGGAGGAACCACTGCATTTTAATAAAAAAAGAGCGTGGCCCAAATTGTATTTACTTGTTCTTTAAAAGGTATGTAACTGGTCCAGTTTTTATTTAAGATCAGATTTAGGTAGCAATGATAGATGTATAAATAAGGAGCTGTTGAAAATATATTTTTGAAGGCCTGATGCTCTACCTTCATGTGAATAAACATTAAATTAAATTAGCTTAGGATCAGATTTATTGTTATTGAGATCTGGCTCACATATAAAAGTATATACATGATATACACAATGTTATTGTAAGATGCTGTAAATGATTATTTAGATGTTTTGATGTTTGCTGCAGTTGTTAAATCAAGAATCCATGTGTCATGTAAATATGACATTTCTATGAAAAGTCCCATGAATATTAGTTTATAGACATGTTGTTCAAACATCATAAAAGACAGGTGGCTGATAAGCATACTCCCCCAAGAATTCCACCTCTTCAAATACAGAAGAATAAAAAAACAATTGCTAAACTGCCTGTTGTTCTAAACAATAAGACTGTTTCTTATTTTAAGCACAGTAATTGTCCTACTACTTGATTTCACTAACAATAAAAAAAGAATTGAATTGGCTTATTTTAAACATTTCTAAGGATAATAAACATAGAGGTGCTGGGTAGTGCTTTTAACAGTAAGGGTAACTCCTTAAGGGGGGTTATTCACTAAGATGCAAATTCGACTGTCAAATTCGCAAACAGCGGATTCCCATAGCAAATCTGCTACAATTTCCCCATTGTAAAGTCCTGACAATTTTCTCATAATAAAGTCATGACTGCGACAATATTCTCACTATAAAGACGCGACTGCGACAGTAGCAGCCTATTGCAACTGTCTTTTTCTGGCGAATTCGCACCTATACGCAACAATTCGGACTTTAGTGAACATCTTATATTCCTCTTTTTTTTTATTATTTATAATGGGCCTTTTCCAGTTTAATGGTATGTCAGTAAAACGTATTTAAAAAAATAATTTCTCCTATAGAGAATTAAAATAAATGTAATTTGGACAATAAATAAGTAATAGAGATGAGTGGTCACGTTGGGAGGGATCAATAAGTAGCATGACAGCATCCAGTTCTCTGAATTCTTTCTAGTTTTCAACTTGTTTATCATTATTATCACCCGAGTTGCTTATCTGAATTAAGTTCCAGATGGTTTTATCTCAATAACTTAGTTGCCTTAGGAGGTAACAGCCCTCAGATACACCCCCCAACTTTCCACTCCACAGTTAATTTAACATACACTGGAGATATATTATAATAGGGGTGATATGCAGTAGACTTCAAATGTCCTTTCTAACAAATAAAAATGTAAACATTTCAGTCAAATCTTTATAACTGAGAAAAGTGAATACATTCTTCTGGCCACTACTGTAGTATGTGAGTATGTGGTCTTTGGCATATTCCCTCTAAAGAGTGATATGATCATTAGAACAATTGTCTAAAAAATATGTTTCATGTAGAGGTGGTCTGTTTACCAAGGGGTCACATTTGTCAGTGATATTATATATTTACTGTAGACAACAACTTTAAAGGTTAGTATAACCAGGTACAAACCAAGGGAAAAAAATAATTCCTCCCTTACAGACTCTGCCTTTTTTTCCCTTATTCTGCTATGATATTAAAAGGAAAGTTACCAAACAGCAAGACTGAAAAACTCCAAAAAGCAGTAATAGGTTGCATATCTTTGATGATAATTTTGTAACATTTAACCTACTAGTCAAACACCTCCAAATATAGGTCTGACTTATCATAGTTTTTTTTTTTTAGTAATTTAGCACAAATGATCAGTATATCAAAAGAGTTAACATTCTTCATACTTCCTCAATAAGACTGCAGGCAATTTGACTGCTTTGTTGCTGTGAGTCAATATTAATTTATTTTGGAATGCTGTAGATTTATCCCTCTTACAAACAAAATGTTAAATGACAAAGTCAGCTCAGATACATCTGTATTTCAAAAGTTATACTGTTAGGTGAAGGCAGCAAATCATGTAATCCAAAACTATGCAAACTTTGACATGCTAAATCTTCCTCCTTGGCATAGTAATGACTTTATATATAATTGTTTTTGTCCGATTCACATTAGTAATATCAATATATAACTAATAACTAATATTACCATCTATGGCCACCTCCTGTTCTCCCTGTACAATCTTTCCTTGGGTGATATCATCAATTCATTTGGTCTTCAGTATCATTTGTATGTTGATGATACCCAAATTTACTTATCCACTCCTGTGCTAAAACCTGAAATACAGACTCAAATTTTTAGCTGTCTCCTGGCAATCTCCTCATGGATGGCCAAGTGCCAGCACAAATGAAATCTCGCTAGAACAGAATTGATTATTTTTCCACTTAAACCTGGACCCGCTCCTATCCTTTCCATTCTAGTTGATGGTGCCATCATCAATCCTGTAACTTCTATATGTTGTCTTGGGGTGACCTTTGACTCTGTTCTTTCCTTCTCTAAACACATCTCTTCCACTTCTGAAACCTGTTGTTTTTTCTTCTCCACATTTCCATGATCTGCCTCTTTCTCTCTTGCTCCACTGCTAACACCCTCATGCATGCTTGTCCTATCTCACTTGGACTACTGCAATGTTCTTCTATCTGGCCTTCCAGCTTCAAACCTTTCCCCGCTCCAGGCTAATCTAAATTCTGATGCCAGAATTCTCTCCCTCTCTCCCCAGAGGGGACAGCCTTTCTCCCAATCTATCTCTGCTCCTTGGCTCCCCATAAGCAAAGGAATAATTTACAGTGTCCTCCTTTTGACATTTAAGGCACTTCACTCCACTGCCTCTTCCTTCATATCCTCATTTGTATGCCCATACATTTCTCAACGTCAACTGCATTCCTCCCAAAGCAACCAGCTTTGCGTGACACACACCAATACTGCCCTTTCTCATCTTAAACACTTTTCTCTTTCTGACCCCACCATATCTGGAATTCTACACTCCTTTATCTTTGCCAGGAACATTCCCTCTGCACTTTTAAAACAAAACTGATTTTTTATGTATATATTTTATGTTATTCTTTCTTCGTTATTTATGCTTAGTATTTGTATTTATTGATCAGTATTTCAGCACATTGTTACAGCTCTTATTACCCTTCTATCTGTGTATGTAAGTCTTCCATCCATTTATACTATAAGCTCTACAGGGCAGGAACCTCTAACCTCTTGTGTCAACTACAACCTAGCACTTACACTGAAGTATCCTTCTGATATTATTATTGTATTGTACAATGCACTTTTTCCCATGTCTGTATTATACTTGTATTGCTGAATTGTACAGCGCTGCTTAAATTTGTGGTGCTTTATCAATAAAATTATACATACATATGTATTAAAATGATTTTGGCATTACATCATACATGGGCACAATGACATTTCCTAAGGGCATTAGTAGCATTTCCTATGCATTTCAAACTTGTATCAAATGCATTTTGAACTTTTTGATTTCCTCTTTTCTGTGTCAATATGAATTATGAATTTATGTCTGTGCCTGTTTTATATTATGTTACATTTTGTTTCAGGTTTTTAATAAATATTTCATGTCATAAGATAGTAGTTAGCAGGCCATAGTATTGCATTTTGTGATTGGTATCTTCCCAAACTTTGCATGTTCTAAAGATAATTTTTATTTTGTGCATGATTGTATTCCAGTAAAAAGTGAACTGGGGTGCTATATGACAGATGGCAAAGGCATATGTGTGGATAATTGTAACTGCATCCAGTAATAGGTGTCTACAAAATACAGTAAATATAGGCACACAAGAGAGGACTGTAGTCACTGCTGAAGCATGTATGTGTGATGAATTGTGTTTCATGAAATGTAAAAGGACTGAGTTTTTCCTGTCAGTGGCAATTCGGAAGCCGAGTTATGATACTTGTCTCAAAGTGACATCTGCTGAACATTCATTTAAATACCCTTCTCTAAGACTTGGTTATAAAGGGAAAGGTGTTTGTTAAAAGCTTTACCTTCCTTTTTTTCTGGTCATATACTGTAAAAGCGGACAATGAATCATTAATTCTGATTAGATTGTAAGTTCTTCTATGTTTCAGTCTTTCCCCCTTTAATTCAATAAATCTATAATCATTTGTTAATATCTATTTGATCACTGTTGTACAGAAACGTGAGATATACTGATGCTTTATAACAATTATTATTCAAAGTTACCGATAACCAAACACCACCATTCACATGCTTCAGTTAGTGCATAAGAGATATTATAATTACATAATTTTATTGACAGAGAATATATATTTTATTTACACCTGATAGCTTAGGATACCTACATTAAAATTTATCAGCAGTAGCATTTCTGCATTAAAAATAATAATATGTTATCACCCTTTCTAGAATGATATGGCATCTACTTCACTGTGGAACTACAAAAACACCCTTACTGAATTTTTTAAACTGCCTAACATTGCAAAGGGTTAATAAGTTGCGTCCTACAATAACTTTAATATATTAAAACAAACATTTGCCATCGTTATTTCAACACTAGTTATAGCATACTTGGTTCTTATGTATTGATTTTAAAGGGCTTTTTTAACCTTGGAATTCATTGTTAATATGTTGTAGATTGCAGTTTGCAGTTGTTCTTTTTTTTTTTAAATTGTTTTACAGTCTTGTAATTATTTAATTAATGGTTAAGAGAACCATTTTCTCTTTCTCTGCTTTTTCTCTTTATCTTTTATTTAGTACAGGCCCTGTACAGAAAGGCACGTTATGAAAAACTATTAAAAAAATAATAATTTCTTAGATTCATTGACTATTTACCAAGGGTCAGTGACCTTCGACCACCATAAAGAGGAAGCAAAACAAGTCAATAAGATAACACAGAACAAAATCTAATAATACAGAAACACCCCCTAAAAACAATTACAAATTGTCTTATAATGCCACTATCTGCAACATACTAAAACCTAATTAATTAAGCAACCACTCTGACATTTATTAAAAATCTCTGCTAAGCTACCAGGCAACAATCATTTTCCCTCACATTTTGCTAGAAGGTCAAAAACAAAACAAGCATGGGTGAGGCTCTCCGGAAAGATAAATTAAGAGATGCTGCAATATATTATTTTATCAAATACCATTCTAAATATGTGTGCCATTTAGCACAACTAAATCTGTTGTTTAAATGATATATTGTTTATTTTTTTGCTGATATGCATTTGTAGCTTTCACCAAAGGTAGCATTGGAAGAGTTACATTTCTTTTATATGGAAAGAAAGAAATAGAATAATAAATACCAGAATAAAATAAATAAAATTAGGTTATGTTAGGTCTGTATACACTGTATGGAAGAAAGTCTTCTTAGGCATAACTAGTAGACTGAAGAACAGTTTCACCCACCAGGCTGTAAGAGCTCTGAACTCTCTCCCTACTCTGGTTCCCACCCTTATCTCCTCCCCCCACTCTCACCTATTAACCTCCCCTCCTGTTATCACTACTCCCTATGACCTTGTAAATTCAGTAAGTATTCAGTGACTTAACTTGCCTCCAAGCTCAACATCCCCCCCTTTTTCTCTTTGATGCGCACTTTCACTTCCCATTACTTATTTTATTGTATTGTATTATTGTATTCTA
>WMED01029459.1:0-10262 GCA_019650415.1 Pipa parva
AAAAAAAAAAAAAAAAAAAAAAAAAAAAAGACTATAAATGATATATACCAAAATACGCTAATTAGAATAAACACATGCTTTTTTTTGAGTATTCCTTTAAGGATCTTCGGGGTTGTTATGGGACATTAACCTAGCAACTTTTCACTAAGTTAAGTAGTACACACTGGAAGTATGTCAAGGCAAGGCCTGAAAGTAAGATAAGGAATGGAATGAATTCTAAATAAAATAAACAAGCTTCAGACTAACACAAGTTTAATCAAAACACACCAGATGGATGAAGTACACAAAGTAATTCAAAACCACAAAAAATAAAGACCAACTGCATAATTTTGCAAATGTGTCTACCTACAAGATACAAATACTGCTTTCCAATGCAAAATCTTAGAGCATCACCAGTTTTCTTGTTTAAAGTGCACTTGTTACCTCAAAACTAATATTAAATTAGGTTCTACTAATGAAATAAACGTTTTTTAAAATATGTATTTTAAAAAATGTACCTTTAAACAGCGTTTTTCTCTGTCTTCTTCCTTGTCAGCCCAGCTATTCATTCTTGAGTCTGGTTGGACGGGGCTAAAAGGACGACATTGAAGTTCCTCCAATCAGATCCCTTAAATCACAACCTAGCAAGGATCTGATTGGAGGAGCTATAATGTCAATCATCATTTAGTCCTGCCCAACCTGACCCTGAAATAAAAATCAAGTTGACTGAAAGAAACGATGTATAAACGTACATTTTTTTAAAATACATATATATTTTCAAAAATGTTTATTTCATTAATAGAACCTTATTATGTATTAGAGATTTGAGGTGCACTTTAAAGGCAAGTTGACACTTTTATAACATATCTTGTGTTTTTTACAAACATTCTCATTTATGCTCCCTTCTCAGGACTGAGAGGGGAATCTATAACTAGCTATCTGTACATTCAGTGTAATTAGTATTCCATTTTTCAGAAGCAAAAACTTCATCATCCACTGTGCCTTTTTCAGAATGTTCACATGGCACCTTGTAAACTGCTGGTGGTTTTAAATGGTCATGTTCACTTTTGTTTTCCTGAGGCATTGCTCGAGTTATGCCTATGGGTTTTCCAGATTTGGAAAAGGGGCCATGAATACCAGTCACACTCTTATCTTCAAGAGGTAAAACCATAGCACATTTTTTGGCAAAAGCATATCCATGCATGGTGGAGATGTCTAGAGACTCCCTGGTGTAACCCTGCAATGGTGGGTTACCAATAATCTCTTTATTTTTTAGTGGCAGCTGTTTATTCAAGGCTAACTGTTCCTTTACACTATCATAATGCTGCATTGAATGTATAATGGGTGTGCACCTTTCGATTTTCTGAGGTTTTTTAAAATCTTGGTCTAAAAATTTACAGTCTTCTATATCTGCCTTAGATTCCTGAATACATTCGTTTTCATAACTCCAAGTGGCCTTTCCATCCTCCCAAGGGTCCAAAAGATCATAAGCCTTGAGTCCACTTTTGGAGAAATTGAAGTCACCAAGGTCATTCTCCAAATTTTCTATGTCAAGAGACCTGCTACGTCTGTTGATTGAAAGTGGGACTGGAACAGTCAAGTTAAACTTACAATGACCAAAGTGACGAGGAAGACTAGCAACACCCCAGTTTAAGGTTTGCAATAGTTGTGGTGAGTCTGTATGAAATAATTGTTCTCTGCATTCAGCTGAATCTTGTTCGTAATGTTGACCAAAGGTTTCAGCTGAAGCAACATCCTCCTCATCAGGGCTAAGCTCAATGTGATGCTCACATTCCCCCTCATTTTCAACATCAACAATATCAAAATTGACCATGGTTGGAAGAGCATCCAAAGTGTGATGGAATGAACTACTAGAACCAGCACTTCCCAGACGTTCAGAAATGCTTGAGAACAATGTACTGTTATTGGTAAAATCTTTAAGTGTTTGAGAAAAGTTTATAGTCTGTTCACATTCTATGTCACTGCAAAAGACATTTTGTCTGTGATGCATAGAAGCAACCCTGGAATTTATTAACGCATCAGTAGTGTTCTCTCTGGCATCACTATGGTCTTTAGATTCCAGACTAGGTACATTCAGTTCAAAATGGACATCCTGAATAAGGCTATTATTCTCAAGGTTCTGAATGCAGCTTCCCTTGAAATAGTGGTCTCTATGAGGAATTTCTTGGAAGCTTTTCCAACTTTGTTTCTCACTCGGAGTATTGCGAGCTAATCTCGAACCTCCTTCTTTGTTTACATTTTGAGGCAAACCATAGTCACTTTGATAACAATTCATATTACTGAATAAGACTGTTGTTTTGTTTTCACATTCAACATTTTGTCTTTCCTTAGGAACACCATCTGTATATTGTTGCTCCACTCCTTTCAAAGCAGCCCCTCTTTGCATTTCCCAGAACAGTATCTGTTTCTGAATAACTGCTAATCTTTCTTCTTCTGTTTCAGTTGTACATTTCCTATATTCATCAGCTGGTAGTAGATCAACATCAGTAGGAAGATTAAAGTAAAACTGATCAAAAGTTTCTGTGTTTAGAGTTTCCCTCTCATACAGAGACTCTCCTCCTGGTGCAGGAGTCATAAGACTGTCGTCAGGTTCATAGAACTCATACAATGCATCTCCACTGTAGCTGTCTCTAGGAAGAGGTTCTTTATTGTTAATACATTCTCCTGAGTCATCATCAGGACCAGGTGTATTGGAATCAAAGTAGCCTTCATCACTATTTGGAGCAGTCTCTTGCTCATCACTCTGTGGAGTCAACACTGTGCTGTCAGGGCCAGCTGTGTCAATATAGGAATCCTGAGCACACAAAAGAAAGAGGTTAGACTCACCCTGATTCTCCCCTGTTGTGATTTTACTTAGCTGCTTTTCATTTTTCACACCATAGCTTTCTTCAGCTTCACTGACATCCTTTAATAGTTGCTGAAGATATTCTTCCTCCAAATCATCCGGTGTTGCCATTTCTTCTCCCCCTCCTTGGTATGTAACAAGACAAGAACTTCTCTTTGTTGTTTCCCTACTCTGTACCAAAGATACTGTGTTGTCACTGATTGTGTCAATGTCCTGTTCTGCAACAATATCCCCACATCCTGTAAAGGAGTCAAAACTTTTAAGTGAAGAGACATCTTCAAGCACAAGGTTAAGCTGGTCACCTAGAGATAGAAGTGGTTGGTTACAGTCATTAGTATTTGAGTCAGAAGATAATTTAACAGGGTCAGTTCTTTCATCTAAGGTAGGGCTTTTATTACAAGTACTTTCAACTACATCCTCAGGAACTTCAACTGAAAACTGGGTATCAGATGTTGACAAGCATTCCAATTTCTCCTCCTCTTTCTGCTCAACAGTTACTTCCAATGGCAGCTCCTCTTGAAAGATTTGAGAAGGGAGACATTGACTTTTGTTATTTGCATTAAGTTCATGAGGATCTTCTTGCTCAGTGACATTTCCTTTTTCTGTGATAGCAAATGGTGTAGAGTTAACACCATATTCATTTTTTTCTGGGACTTTATTTTTTTTATGACGACGGATACTGCTAAACAATCCCTTCAGTCCCTTTTTTGTTCTAGGCAATGATAAAGACTTTTCGTCGTTAACTTTTTTTTCAAAGCACCCCATGTTGCCAACTGCAGAAGAATTCTGAAAACAGCTATCAAATTTGACTGGGGATGCTTTTCTTATGTCTTCATTATTACTGCTGTTTAGATTAGTTTTTAACACCAGTCCATGTAATTTGATGCTAGAATTATCCAAGACAACTTCCTTTCCATCTTCAAATTGTATATCACTGATACCTTCATAGGTTTTGCTTTTTCTTAGGCATTTAACACTTCCCTTGCTAAGACCTTTGCTTTTTCCTCCAAAAAGGCTGGGCAGGGTACAGATGCTCTTTCTTCCTCCAAAAAACTTGAAAGGAAGTTTCTTCAATTTTGCAGGAGTTTGTGGTTCAGGACATGTCCCGGTTTCTCCACTAAGGACTTCCACTTTCCTCAAATCGAAATCACTAGAAATGCTTTCATTCTTATCACAAACAGATGTTTTTGTACCAAGGCTTTTTTCTTGGCCCTTATGTCCAGTTTCCATGGCAGCTGTTGCGCATTAAAAAGGTACTCTTTCGTTAAAGGCTGAAACAGGCGAGGCACCGGGGGCTTTATCATTCATAGATAAACAAACATTCTTTTAAGGCCTAACAGAAGAAAACATAAAAACATTCCATTAATCATGTGTTGGTACAAGAAAGCTATAGCACAATCTGTCTGTCTAAAAGTCTATTTTGGCTACAGACACAATACATTAATAAGACAGTAAGCTAATTCTAGTGATGCTACCTTAACGTTCCTTTAAGATACCGGTTTGTACATGCATGCATATTACCGATTTCTTCTAACAAATACAATCCATATTTTATCTTCTAACAAAGCTCATTTAGTTGGGATACCTTGATAGATTGATGCTATCATTGCAGCAAGAAAAAAAAAAAAAAAAAGATTGTTCAGAAGAAATCAACAGTTTTTTTTTTTCGGACATGCTCACCTTTAAAGCAAATCAGAAACCATACTTTATACAAGTCTATTATTGAGAAGGGGCTGTCATAAAATTAATCTGCAGACTACAGAAAGAACAGAGATTTCAAAGACGTTTATTTTAAAGTCTTTTGATTTCCACAAAAGTATAATCAATTTACTATCAATAACTGTACTTTATTTTTATCAACATATTAAGAAAAGCTGTACAAGCTGTTCAAGTAGCATTCAATATGAATGGAAATGAGAAGGGGGAACGCAAGGAATTACAATTTAAGCGGAATAGGGACAAGTAAAAAATAAACATGCAATGCTATGAGGAATTTTAAAAGAAGGGGTTGATCCAAGGAAAAATTTGGTGTAAGGAAAAAGGCCTGGACTTTTTGTGGACTAGAATTTAGATGAGCATACAGAATTTTACATTGATTTCAAAGGAGTGTCTTTTAGATTCTGACTATTTCCGATATTGACAACAAAGAAACAAACCTATATGACAATAGGATGTAAGAAGAAGAAGCTCTAAAAAATAAATAAATAAATAGAATTCAAATAAAATAAAGTTTGTGGATATAAAGTCCATCATATAAAGTCCACTTGTAGTGCTGCTCTTCAAAAAACGTTTATCTCCAACGTCAACTGAAATAACCAAAGAAACATCTGTGAAGAAAGCACACAAAGAAGAGGGGGCAATAGTGCCTTATGAAAATGATAAACAATATGAGGGAAACAAAAAGCTAAATGAACCAACACACAGGAGTTGTGTGAATGTGGAGAAGAAAAAAAACACCAAAAATATCTTAAAAGTGAAATAATGTGTACAAAACACAAGCCCCTGTATAGGGGGAGGCTCACCATATATAAGCAGCAAGATGGTGGGAAATAACAGTATTCCTTATTGGCATTGATAATCCATGATAAAAGTGATAAGTAGTTTGATTGTAGTTTGCATCAGATGAATAACCATAAATCAATTTTCAGTGTTCAAAATATCATATTGAATAAAGCCACTCATGGGCAATTACATAAAACAAGAAAAAACATCCAAAGTGTAAAAACATTTTTTAATATAATCAAAAAGCAATGAAAAGGTACAAGCCAAAGAAGATAAAAGTGCATATAACATGCAACAAACTCAACGCGTTTCACTGCCTACAGCATCAGTGTGCAGCTTCCTCAGTAGTGTGTTGGTTCATTTAACTTTTTGTTTCCCCCATATTGTTTAGCATTTTGATAAGGCACTATTGCCTCCCTTTTTTGTGTGCATTTTGCACAGATATTTCTTTGGTTATTTCCGATATTGGTGACTTTTTTCTTTGCAAAAAAATTACAGGACATAAAAAATTTGTGCAACCATTTCCCATAGAGAATAATGGGTTTTTGCCACCCTCAATCTGGTGACTAAATTAGATGTAAGGGCCTTAACAAATAAAGATTTTGGCGACGGCGACCGTTATTGCTACGACTTTTTGCCCCCTACTTTTTTTTTTTTTTAACTTTGATAAATACTCCCCAAACTGAGATGGAGTGTCAGAGTTCATTAGCACTTTAATTGAGGCTCCAATATGGTGGCTGAGAGATACTAGCATGAGCAATTATGTAAGATGGCACTACAACCCAGGTACATATTTGCTACTTAATAAAAAAATATGGTTAAGGCTGGAAGACCTTGTATTTTCAGCATATCAGTTATGGCTAGGGAGCATTTGTTGTTCTTTAAATAGTACGGATTAGTTATACAAAATTAAAAAAATAACTAAACTCAATTATTCACACACACACACACACACATATATATATATATATATATATATATACATACATACTATATATTCAATCTGTCCTTCCAAAAAATGTTAAATTATGTCTATTACTGTATATTAAGCTATTTAAAAATTGGGCCTAAAAATGTAACATGTAAAGCACCATAGAAAACAATTAGACTGGGTAATGTTTAACACACATACTTGTATACAACATGGCTGCTATCAGTGAAAATAAAAACTGACAGAAAGCAATGAAATGTATGAATTTAACTTCAGCATTTTACAAGAGATTTGTTTATATAACTGCCATGCAAATCCAATTCAAATTTTTTTTTGTATTACTGGTCTTTTAAAAGCTAGATTCTCCTGCAGCTTGCCTGCCACATATGCATTAACACACAGTTAAAGGGTCATTAACTCCCAAAAAAATAAAAATTCCTATTTGGATTGGCATGGCATTTATCTTAGAAGTTGAATTCATCAATCGCATTTCTTCCTTCCAATCTCTCTCTTTTTTAAGAGCAGCCATGATGTTAAAACAGACCTCTCCCAGTCCCACTGTGCTTTTGATAATACATATATTCAAGAAAGAACCCTAGAAACCCAATTTATAAAGCTAAATATCATACTTTCTAAGAAAAAAACTTCAAATTTTTGAAAGCACAGACTAAATATAGAGGTTTCTCCGACAGTGGGGATCTAGGACACCAGACAGTGAATAGAGATTGGATTTATTGACTATAGTGTGAATTCGACTGTCAAAGTGAATTCTCATCACTTCAGTGGCAAAATTTATTAAAATTGGAAATTACCAATATCACAATATTGGAATTTTTACCGATATCGATACTACCGATATTGTGATATTGAATTTTGATGCTGCATTGCTTTCAATGGCAGAACGGCTGAAATATCGCTATTGCGATATCGGTAAAATTCTGATATCGCGATATCGATGGTATCGATATCACGATATTGGTAATTTACAATTTTAATAAGTTTCGCCCCAGGTCTCTACTTCTTATTGACTAAACAATGGATTCCCATAGCAAATCTGTGACCGTGTCAATATTCCCATAGTAAAGTCGTGACAGCGTCAGTAGCAATCCATTGTGTAATGTGCGACCCTCGTTAGCTGGCAAATATGCCACATTGCAGAGTTTGCTGAATACCCAAATATGGATAAGTGGCGAATTCAAACCTTTATGAGACAATTCGGACTTTAGTCAATAACCCACTAAATGGAGTAGTGAAATCTTAGGTAGCATTTTGAGGGGGTTATTAACTAAGGTGCAAGTTCAACTGTCGAATTCACAAACAGCCGATTCCCATAACAAATCCACTACAATTTCCCCATTGTAAAGTTGTGACAATTTTTTAATGTTAAGATGTGCGATATTGCTGAAAAATGATATCTCTATATTTTCTTTTTTTTCATGGATAATGATAATAAACGATATTTTGCATTATTTAAAAATGTGTTAAGTCTTATATTTCAATTTAGTGAAAAAATTGGATTAGCTGTGTTTGGGTTAATCCTTGGTTTGTCTGGTTCTGGTGTTTTCGCTTGGTGCTGTGTGTGTCGGTGGCTGTTAGGCCTGACACATGACGGCCTCTATTTATGTATGTGTATAGTTGGGTCTCAGCTTTGTTACAGAGCTCATTAAAAGTACGGCCACTCTGATAGCCTGCCTCCCAGAAGTCCCTGCAGCAGCCTATTCTAAAAGCGTAGAGGCGTTCGATAATGACAGCTTGCATATCGATAACGCGCTGAATACGATATTTTCTTAGACAATATATCTCGCACATCCCTAGTTAAGATTATGACAATTTTCCCATAATAAAGTTGCGACTGCAACAATATTCTCATTATAAAGACGCGACTGCAACAGTAGCAGCCTATTGCAAACTGTCTTTATCTGGCGAATTCGCACCTATATGCAACAATTCGGACTTTAGTGAATAACCCCCTCATAAGAATTCATTTAGAGGAAGGTTTGATAATCAGAATACAACATGATAACCTATGGTAAAAGAGAAGTGGGGACAAAGAACAGTAATCTAATGAAACTGGCATTGGAGATCTTGGTGCATGCATTTGTATTAGAAATGTTGTTTAAAGTAAATTTTACTGTTTTGCTAATGTAATGAAAATAATCATAACAATGCTGTCATCATAAGTAATCCATATGATACTGCTACAATTCATTTACATAAAAATTTAAAAAAAGAGGGAAAGAGTTGAGAGAAACATAGACGCTTACAGTTAATAGAAAAAGACAAACTGCAGTGCAAATCTCAACAAGAACCAGTTATAGCAGAACAATGCTGTGTTCATTTAAATGGTCACAGATCAGAAGAGAAGCAGAATTCTAATGTAATTCTGCTTCTGCACTTGCTCTGCTCACCAAATTTCAAAAGAAAGAAGTAAGTATTGTAGTCTGAATGGAGAAAAGAAGAAAAGCAGTGTTGAAATAAGAGGCAATGTGCACCAAGGAAGCACATTAGTAAGTATTTCACTTTCCCCCCCTTTAGAATTGCATAGAGAAATTAGACTGCAAGTGCCACAGGGGCAATGGCTAAAGTACTGCAGAGTTTGTGGGCACTATCTAAAGACACACAATAAGTGTGAAATGAACATGCCTTACTCTGCTACTGAACCAATAACATAAGTAAACTTGGGTATCTTATTCCTGCCAATGGAAATACAGAATTTAGGTACAACACTTTCTGTAGTGTGGGAATAATGCTGCTTCATGATTGGCTAAGTACAGATATATATATATGTATATAGTTCTTGAAGAATTTAGCTCTGTCAAGTTCACGTTATATGCCCTTTTAAAGGAACAGTAATACAAGAAAAAGAAAACTGACATTTGAATTGGCATCTCAGTTAAGACTAAGTTGTGTTTGTAATAATATTATCTTTTAAGATACATTCCTAATTTGTATTGTTTTGTGCTGTCTCTTTCTTTGCTGACTGCAGCCAAATTCATCTTTGCGCAGCACTTTTTTTTTTTAAAATAAGTGTTATGTAAACTTCCATAATAAATAATGGAGCTAGATGGATATTAGTTTCTTAACAGATAAAAACATGAGTATATAACTGCCAATGTAAATGTGTTTTTCAAGCGTTACTGGTCCTTAGCTAACCGATATCTAGTTAAATACATACAGTGCATGGCTGGTTTTCAGGCCAAGCAGTCCAATCTCCATCGGTGAATCTACACATTCCCCACAGCACAATGGCAGGTCCAGCAGATGTGAGGTCATATCTGGAATGAAAAAACATTAGAAATATTGAATTAGCATTTTACATATGTAAGTGCCAAAGCCCCCTAAAGCTATTTCCAATTCACCAGTAGCAAAAAATTCTAAATATACCGATTTAACAGGCGATTCCCCATAGACAATACAGGAGTGTGTGAGCAGAAGCAACAGAGCATCATCAGAGGCAGAGAGTCCATCTGCACATTACACACTATGTAACATACACACTGTTTATAACTGGACACAAACCCAGTACCTCTCTGCAATGCAATAGGTTCGGAGAGGAAGAAATCACTGATATTCCTCCACAATCAGCTCCCCTTATCCTAAACAACGTCGGACCTACCAAAGAGTTTCTTCCAGCCTCACTTCCGGTTTGAGAAGCGGAAGTAGTTCTATACGAGAGACGGGTCGTCGTTTGTTGTTGTGGTGGTGGTGGTGGTGCTGGTTCGGGCTAGCGTAGGGCTGAAATAGGGAGGGGAAGATCTGGTTTCGGGGGTTATTTATGTGGAGGCCGGGTATTGGGGTACAGTAGTTTATCAGGCAGGGACTTTAAAAGGGCGCTCGGTGGGTTAAGATTATAGTGCACTCTTTCTCTAAAGCAGCAGTATGGTAAACTGTGTCCTGTATCTGGTATAAATGATGGGGGATGGGGGGGGGGAAGGGGGTCTGCTAATGCTGAGCAGTATGGTGTACCTGACAGAAAGGGTGGGG
>WMED01029460.1:0-10262 GCA_019650415.1 Pipa parva
TCAAGTCTGCCTTGTCCCAACCTGTCAGTCAAGTCTGCCTTGTCCCAACCTGTCAGTCAAATCTGCCTTGTTCCTGTCTGTTTGTCAAGCCAGCCTTGTCCCTGTCTACCAGTCAAGTCTGCCTTGTTCCTGCCTGTTTGTTAAGCCTGCCTTGTCCCTGCCTGTCTGTCAAGCCTGCCATCTGTGGTCAGCTAGTTCTTGGGACCGCGACCTGGGAGTCCTCGGCTGCAAAGCCCATACCTCCTTGCGGGGGTCAAAGGTGAAGACCGGGGGGCTCCTTAGACTCCGCACCCAGGGATTAGCTAGTGCCAAGACCACTGTGGTCTCTTGCTGCTCGTCTCCTTCTCCCTCATATAATCTGACGGATCCTCACACCTTGAAGGGATGATGACATCAGATTTTGTAATTAAATGGAAAAAGTGTTGGATGATACATGTTTATAGGTTGGTATGCATTTATTATGCTACATACTTGTACTTTCTTCTATCTCTGAAGAAAGCTTTGTTTGTCTACTGTGGCTACCGTAAAGATTTAAATTTGGTACAAAAAAAAGCAAATATACCTTTTAAGTTAATTTCTACCAGAACTATGTATAAATAACTCACATGGGTATCTAAATGAAGGACCGGTAACACCAGAAAAATAAATATTTGCAATCACTTTAAATCGCTGTGAAAGATGTATGTACTACACACAGTACATAAACCTACCCAAGACTGCCAAATATCAGTTCTTGTTGAGAGAAGTAACAAGCAGATTTTGCAATGCTGAGGATATCTGAAAGTCAGAAGATGTAGTTCAACATCTGGAAAAGTATTGTTCCTTTGAGAAAGATTAAATGGTATTTTTCATAAAATCCAAAAATACTTTGGTAGTTATTAATCTTGCGCATCCCAGAGATATTCAGCAACCCCACTGTAGCAAATACTAGATCAGATAATTCCTAATTGAATAGCACAGGGACTGCCCAGCATGCCATTCCAGAAAAGAAACATTTACACCTAAAGCTGTTGTGTTTTGCTTCATTAGATGCATATAGACGTTAATTCAGTTACCATAGCAGGATGTCCTTTAATATTTAAATTGTATATGATTTTGTTCCACCCTAAACCTTTAATACACACATTACCATTCCATTTTTAGTAAATTAAGAGTATTTTATTATAAAACATGGAGTCATACAGTCATCTAACCCCCCACCGCAAAAAAATTGTGGTAAACCTACAACTGAATAAATTCTTTGAAAGATTAATAGTAATTCAATATTTGCTGCCCTGTAATTATTTTGGCCTATGTGGCAACATTCTGTTGTTTCCCTATTACTGTATGCAGAGAAGAACATATTCTAAACCAAGGGAGGGACATACAGCAATATAAAGTACATATAACAGATACATAGTTGACTTAATGGCCATTTCACTGTATTTTATTAGTGCTTTTCTCCACTTCACTAGGTACCAATAGATATGCGTACAAGAAATAACACAGACATTCATGTACATAAATACAGATCTGCATGTATACATAACAAATACAAGGTTACACTTACATTATTAACAACAGAAAAAGACCACAGGTTCTACAATTGCTGTCAGAGTAATTGGCTGAGTTTGAGCTCAAATTCAACTAAAAGTTCATTGGCAGTTAGTGAATTACAAATCGCAACTCCTTTCATATGACAGTTGAAAAGCAATTCAGAACTATAAGTTGGAATACTTTATAGGCACATTAACCTAAAAATGTATTTGTTTGATTGTGCCCAATATAGAAGAATGGAAATGTTAGGCACTGATTTATTTCCATGCCCTGTCTAGGCAAAAAAAAATTACTGTATGTGACCTGTGTTCAACTTTTCTTACTTGTCAACACCTCCAGTTATATCTGAGGAATCCACCAATTGTCAGGCTGCCTAAGATTTAAATCATTGCAATTGGGAGTTTACAAAGGGAATTATGTTCTCACATGTACAGTCCTCACTCTCAGTTGTAGGGGGATGAGGTTTATGAGAAGAGGAAAATAACAAGGCTCTTTACTCACAGTGCAACAGTAGATACAATGCAAGTTAGCATTGTTATAGAAACAAAGGTCCTGCACAACAGGAATGTCATTATACATGCATCCCTTTGTCAATTAGATACATACAAAGGTACATATAAAAAAATAAGGATTACAGAAAAGATCTGCTATTCTTTTTCCTCCCCCAGGGAAGAGCTTTCCATAAGCCCCCATTCACCAACCGGAAGCACTGCCAGTAACCATTTCTACTTCTGCTTGCAGGCATTTTAACACAATAACCACGCCTGGGACCTATTTTTTATAGTAATAAAAAAGAAAGTCGAAGGAGTTATGGGTGGTATTTAAGGTAAGAAAATGGAGCTCTTGGGAGGCTTAACACTGGTGTTAATTCACATTGTGCTAAATTCAAAATAACACATGCCCTTAGTATTAAGAATCTTTAGCCAATGTCTTTCCAGCATGCCAGTAATGGCAAACACATGGGCAGCCTATGTTCAAGGTAACCATAAGAATAATTGGACAGATCAAAAACTGATTTCCAAACAACTTTTCTTATTTAAATGACAGTCCATCCTCTCCCATATTTAAAGAGCCCAAGTTCTTGTTTGTGAGAAAGTCAAACAAAGGAATATTGCAGATAGCTTGGTGGATGTTTGACACAGTAATTTCCCTTGGTGCTCTGCAAAAGAGGAAGCATCACAAAATGTAAAAACAAAATGATACAACTGCCAAGAAAATAAGGGCAGAATGTAAAGCAGAAAAAACAAAATTAAAAGCAGATAAGACACGTCACTAAAACAGCTAAACTAATCTTATGATAAAAGAAACAATTAGCATGCCATAACTGAAGGAAGAACCTTTAATTAAAGGATATGTTTATGTTATCATATATTTTCATTGGCTACATGACAATAATGTAAGTAGGTAGATCATGGAAGGTTTATATTCCATTAATAGAAAAGCATCAGACTTACCTATTATGTGAAGTCATCTGATACCCAACTGCTAGAGCGTCACGAAGGATATCACTAAGAAACTGGTTGGTAGCCTAATGTAAATACAAGTTCAAACATAAACTTTATAAACAATGAATGCAAGACTGAAACACATTATGAGGCATATTTATCAAGCAATGAAACAGAGTTTTTTTCCTACCATTCCACAACGAAAACTAATTTTTTTCAATGTTTCCAGCAATAACATTTGAGTTTTTTCAATAGCTCTAGAGATGAAACTGGAATTTTTCTAATATTCTTTATCTTCACAGCATTCTTTTTCACAATGCATAATTCTTTTTCACCTGTTATACTACTCGATAAATATGTCCTCAAACTGTTTTGATGAGTAGCAACTGACAATCCTAAAGAGAACTTTTAAGGTAAAAATCAACACTTATACAATAATAAAAGTAAATATCTATTAATTTTCCAATGATAAAACTAAGGATTTGTATATAACTTTTTCATACTAGTATGATTTTGATGCTATTGCAGCTGGACTGAATTCTAAAACTTACATCTAAATGAATTCAGTTGACATTAATGGGTACAATTTATTAAGACTTTGGTACAAATGTGATTTTGAATGTAAACACTTGTAGCACAGATGCTGAAATCATGAATCAACAACACAATCATTTGTAAGTTGCGCAACACTTTCAAAGCACCCTTATCTACATTTTTGAGTATGAGTGGAGACATCCGAACTGTAACTACATGAAAAACACTAGTGTAAAAAGGACAAGGATTCCACCACTGCCTTGGAGGTTGAGGACTTTTTTCTGTATTACAGGACTCCTACCCCTGCGCTTAATAATGCTTCTCTGTGCCTTTATCCTAATTTTAATGCTCATCTAGCAGTATTAGCTTAAGAGACTTCACAAGTCAGGATGAGATGCTGGCCTTCTTCTAACTTTCTTTCACAAAACAAACTGAAAGTAACAAATCACCTAAAAAGGTTTGTAAATTTACCAAATAATTTAAAGCCATCGCTAGACTAAACTTAATTTAAGGTTACTGCATTCTGGTCGCAGATATTACAGTATATCCCCAGGTTTCTGTGTATGGCTTTGGGATGCCATAAAGTCAGCAACTAGCAGCTTTGTATTAGCCGACATTAACCAGGAAGTAAATGTTACTTATGTTGGAGGCTGATTTAGGTATAAATAATGCACTAAATAACAATATAATAAACACACAAAATAATATTTAATAGAATTATTTCACCAGAAACTTAACTGTTTAATGTTTTTATTCCCTGTTCATTAGCGGGAGGCCATTTTGGTTGTTTGTTTAAAAAACACAAATGGAAAATGAAAGCAAAAATGTCTATTTATTATTAACTATTTTATACCCAAACTGACCTTTAAAATCATTTCTTCAATAACTGAAGCATAAACATTTTGATGTACTTCCACTGGTTGTAATGAAACACCTATCTGTGAAAGGCAAAAGAAAAATGTCAATTGTTGGTGTCAGACAAAAGCAGACAACATCTTATTATTGTGTCACTTTCTTAAATGCATTTTGCTTTTTGGGTTGCTCCTCTTCCTGAAATTATATTGGATCCTGTGTCACCAACCCCAGGGTAACGGGAGTATTCACTGGTTCCTTTACCACCATTCTGTACAGATTTGCATCCACTCATTATGAGCTATCTGTTTGGGAACATTCCAAATGGATATGAATGGAGGAGACACATAGAGGAGGCCCAAATTTCATGCAGGCTAAGGCCATTTGCCCCTATGTAGACCCAAGAATGACACCGGCTTTGTGGAAACTGCCTTGCTTTTTTCTCTGTAAAAGCTACTTCCTGTCCAAGTTTCTGCTTGCCTTTCATTCTGCCCCCCCCCCATTGCTGCAACCAGAACTTTTGTGAAATATAGAGATATAGAGGGAATCAAGACAAGCAAAGAGGACACCCAAAAATGTACTTGTGGATCGAATACATTTTCTGGGATACAAAACAAATTAGCATATGGAAATAGGCATTCTTTTAAACCAGCGACCAGTCTTCTGGGGTGATTAATCAACCTATCCAGTTTAGGGATTCTGTCTTGTACTTTAACTTTAGCCGGAATCTGTTTCATTACCTCATGTCCAAAATTGGTACCCATGTGCTTTCTTGGTAAAAAACAAAAAAAGTATTGAGCAGTATATTCTGATTTTTATTATATATACACTTTTATTTTTAGCCTGGGAACTGAACTACACATTGTTTCTATATATAACAATTTTCCTTCAAAGGCTGGAATTTTAAGAGGAAACAATTATACCTTTTGGGTATCTGAAGTGAAGGAAGAGCTTTACATGTTCTACAGGAAGTTCATATGCCCTGGAGGGCAGGGGATAACCCAATGGTCAACCATATTTATATGGTTGAATATATGGTTGAAATATATATATATATTTTTTTTTTTTTGGGGGGGGGGCAATTCCTGAATATGGATTGAAACACTACAGAAATTAATGGGACTGGTAGCAAATGTTGTATTTCAGTAGTTGGCATGAAAACATTTTTTGAAGTTACAACTTATTGTTTGTAGAACTTTGTAAGAAAAAGTTGTTTTTATTTCAACATTACAAAACTTACAAGTCAATTTGGTCTTACCTCTTGAACTTTATCTTTGATAAACTCACAGTCTGGGCTGGAGACCAAATATAAATGTTCTTCTTCTGAAGATTCACTCTCTTTCTTGATGTGTTGTATCTGTCCTTCATCTATACTCAGCACGTCCACTTCCTCTTCACTCTCTTGTTCCTTTTTAAGAATCTTCTCCAGTGCCTCAATTTTTTGACAGAGTCTTTCAGCACTGGAGTAAGATGTTGGCAAAGCTAAAACAAAAGTTCCAATGAATTTGTGCTGAAACAAGCAATTCCTGATATAGTAAGGGTATATAAATATACAGTAGTCTTTAACAGGATTCCCAAGTAATTGCACATCTGTAGACTACAATTTTTGTACAGATGACTGACTGATGACTTTAGTTCAAAGGTGCTTACCTGATTCACTGTCTATACGAGTCAGAACATCCTCAATGGATTCACTGCCAGAATTTTCAGGATCAGGAGGAGTGTAACCATGAATACGGCACCAGTAAACAATTTGTTTGGTTTTTAATGGTGCCACACTGCTAAACTTTGGTTGCTTTTCAATTATATCTTGTAGCATTTTTCTCATTGTCATTGCTCTTTGCCACTAAAACATAAAGATATAATATTCTTTAAATTGAAGACCTTTTGTCAATTATATCATTCATTTACTTCAGATATATGCAGGCATGAGACATACTGGAAATATGCATTGTGTATAAAATTACTTTTATCTTTTACTTTCTTTTTATGTGACAGTCATTAAAATATAAGGACATGGCAATTTCTTTCCACACTGCTATTAATACAGGAATGCAAAGCTCAAGTCCCCTGCTTCTGAGTCATGCTGAGCCTTTTTCTTATAGGCAGGTATTCAACAACTCATTAAGAGGTCAGAAATACACTGTGTTCTGAGGATTTCAGGTAAATAAAAAAAAGAGATTTCATACTCTTATGTTAATATTTTTCTCTGTAGTTTTTAGGGGAACAAAGGAACAGTGGTCTAAAAGGCTCCTCCTCCAGGTGGTGGGGCACTGCAAGAATATCAAATTGTAAAACCTCCCATTTCCCTTATATACTGGAAAGTACATAAATCTATTTCTCTGTTGTCTGAAAGGCATGCAGAAACAATATAGACATCCCAAAGAAGGATGGATGGCAAGAAGGAAACACACTTGTCTAAGTACAGAGCTTATATCAAGGATTGTAGCACCAAAGAGAGCTAGGTGATACAATTTTGTAAAAGTGTGGGTGGAGGCCCATGTTCAAGCCTTCAAATGCTTGATGCTGACCATGCTCAGTCTAGCACCTATAATCAGGTTTTAATTTATATGAAAGAAAGAGAAAATGCTGAGTAGGCGGATAGTGACAGTTTTAAGGAAACTTACTGAGTAAAAAATGCGATTTATACTTACTGTTAGATCTGTTTCTCTTAGTCGTAGGGGGACACTGGATAAAAGGTGCTATCCACCAGGAGGTAGGACACTGCAAGGATCTGACAAGATCCTCCCACTTCCCTTTTATCCCTGCCTTTTCCCCTTTCGACTTCAGTTGTGACTGCCAGAGATTGCACAGGCAATATAAAAACAACATGTTAATAACATGAAAAACAGTAATACTGTAACTAAACCATAACATGGCATAACCAAAACCGTATAGCAGGGAGGGAAGTACTGTGTCACCCTATGACTAAGAGAAACCAATTTAATGGTAAATATAAATCTCCTTTTCTCTTTAATCGTGGGGGACACAGGAACACTGGGACGTCCCAAAGTGTGGGTCCATATGGAAACAGAATAAGTCTGAACGACTTTACGTCCAAAGGATGCTGCCGCAAAAGCAAAGGTGTGAATCTTGTAGAATTTTGCAAAGGTATGCAAGGATGACCAGGTGGCCTCCTTGCACAGCTGTTCAGCAGGGCTAGATTTCTTAAGGCTCAGGAACCATTCACCTCTCTGATGGAGTGGGCCTTAATGGCAAAGACAGAAGTCCTGCCCTTCACTATGTATGCCCTATGAATTGTCTCCTTGATCCAGCAGGTCAGCAAAGCTATTGAAGCTGCCCTTCCTTTGAACAAACCTGCTGGAATCACGAAGAGATTGTCACACAATCTGAAGTTCTGAGAATGAGAAATGTAGAATTTCAGTGCCAAAACACACAACCCACCCCCACCCATACTGTGTTACCCCCACAAACACACAACCTACCACAATCATACTGTGTATTCCCACAAACACACAACTCACCACTACCGTACTGTGTAGCTCCCACAACCACTCACAGTAAAAATCTATTTTTAACTAACTTTACTTATGTGAAGTCTTTCTCCCTGTCAGTGGAGTATATTCACTTACTGGGGAGGCTCAAAGCACATGCGTTACAATCAGTGGTGGGTAGAGTATTCAAAATTTTTACTCAAGTAAAAGTATTGTTACTTGAACCAAATATTACTCAAGTAAGAGTAAAGAGTATGCATCCAAAAATTTACTTGAGTAAATGTAAAAAAGTACTTTAGTTAAAATTTACTCAAGCAGTGAGTAAATCCAGAGTAACATCTCGTGTAAATAAATGACACCATGGAAAACTGTATTACTTGAAACAATGACTTTTAATGAGTCATAACATTATTAGTTATAAATAAAAACCAACAAATGACAACATAAACTCAGTGAATGAGTAGAGAAGAAAATATATATCTTTGTTTTTGAAACACTACTTAGTAAAGTGACTGTTAAGCTTTAATAGTAGCTGGCTCTCAAGGTTTTTGCAGTGAAGCTGTGATCTCTTAGCAGTTAAAAGGAGTCCTGCATGACTAAAGAGTCTCTCACAAGCTTCATCAGAGGGGCTGCTGTTTGTGCCAGAGCCGTCTCTGTTCATATATATAATAAACTTACCGCAATGTGCTTCCTCAAATTCGATGTCGAGTTCTTGTAGGCTGAAATGTCCACATGTTTTGGGAGACACAGCTGACAGCGCATGATATAACTGTTCTTTTTAGCAGATTGTAAGGTGAACATTCCTTGTATGTGAGGCCAGGGGTGCTCTGACTCCTCTTCACCAACTTCTTGTGTCGCACTCACCATACTTTTTGCTGTTCCTCTTTCAACTGGATTCTACCAATTTTTGTGTGGGTGATCATGTGACTTCACTTGATTGGTCACACATAGTCAGGTGACATGCGTGATGCGTGTTCTCATTATAAAGAGTAACTCGTGTCGTACAGAGAGTAACGGAGTATAAGTAGCGTTACTCTCACCAAAAATCTACTCAAGTAAAAGTAGTTCAAATTTAAACTACTCTCAAAAGTAAAATTTTTCCAAAAATCTACTTGAGTAAATGTAACGGAGTACAAGTAACGCGTTACTACCCACCTCTGGTTAAAATGCATGCACTTTGAGCTACTTAGCCTAGACATGTGATCATGTTCATGTATGCGCGAGAACGTGTGCAATCACGTGATCGTGCCTATGGTTATCGGGGTAGGAAGCAGCTTACTTGTCAATCAAGTAAGTTGGCTTCATATTACAGCTGCACAGAACAGACACACTAGAATAACGGTTTTGGCATTGAGGGAAAGCTCTGTAAAGGTAAGTTTTTTTTAGTGAATGTCTATTTGAAAGATAGATGTTACTAATGGCTTGCTAAACTATATTAAATAATGTCACTTCAAGGTGACTGGTCCACTTTAAAGAGGGTTTTATTTCTTTCTCAGCAGGACTGTGTGTCTTTTACACTGTGCTCCAAATTATTATGCAAAAAGTGTTTAGGAGTGACAAGGTAAGAATTTTTTTGTTTGTCAGTTAAACTCATTGATGGTGATGTGTGTCAGGGATCTTTATATCACTGAAAGCAATTGCAGATACCTGTGCTAATTAGTTTGGCAGGTGTGTCCAATTAAAGGCAAGACTACTTAAGAAGACTGTCCCACATTATTAAGCAGCCTACATTTTCAGCCAAAATGGGAAAGAAAAAGAATGTGTCGGCTGCTGAGAAGCAACAAATTGTGGAGTGTTTAGGTCAAGGCATGACTACAATCAATATTGCCAAGACACTTCAATGTGATCATCACACAATCAAGAAGTATGTAGCTGATTCACAGCACACACACGTGTGTGTGCTGATAAGGAAAAATTGAGGACTTTTTCCAACAGCCAAGTACGTCAGGTGCTGCCTTGTCATAGCAGCAGACAAGTTTTTGGAGCTGCTGGTGCCTCCAAAGTCCCCCGTACAACAAGATGCAGGGTCCTTCAGAGGTTTGCAGCTGTGTGTAAGCCATCCTGTCAACCTCCTCTATCTACTGCACACAAGCAGAAACGGCTCCAGTGGGCCAAACAATACATGAAGACTGACTTCAAAACTGTTTTGTTCACCGATGAGTGCCGTGCAACACTCGATGGTCCAAATGGATGGAGTGGAGGATGCAAACACGGCGCCAACAAGGAGGAGGTGGAGTAATGTTTTGGGCTGGATTCATGGGGAGAGAGATTGTCGGCCCCTTTAGGATCCCTGAAGGGGTAAAGATGAACTCCATAATGTATGTGGAGTTTCTCAAACAGCACTTCCTGCTATGGTTCAAAAAGAAGAACTGTGCATTCGGCAGCAAGATCATTTTCATGCATGATAGTGCACCGTCTCATGCTGCAAATAACACATCTG
>WMED01029461.1:0-10261 GCA_019650415.1 Pipa parva
TTTTTTTTTTTTTTAATCAAAACTCCCAAAAAAAACAGAACCTAAAAAACAAAACATGGTGATAGGATTAGAAACAAAACACATGCATCCATGCACATCTCGTACATTGTGTGTACATTCATACAAATTACTGTCCTTACTAAAACTGAAAATAACTTTTTCTGGATTCTGATAGATAATCTATTTATACAGTATTACACTGGTTATAGGGAACAATTGGGCCTTGGGAACTAGCAATTGAATATGTGCTTTAACTGTCATTAATGCAAGTGATAATGAACACTGAGTAATCTTACACATGCTGGATGTTTTCTCTAGGAGCAATATGAGTTCCTGTACAATACAATTGCCAGTACTGTACCAGCTCAGAACGGTCAGATCAAGGCTCCCAGCATGCAGCAAGACAAAATGGAGATTGAGAATGAAATAGAAAAGAATGTTCCAGAAATAAAAGGTTCAGAGAAGAATGCATCATCCTGTGATGGGGAGGAAACAAAAACAAAAGAGGATGAAAGTATGACCAATGGACCCACTGCTGCACCTTTTACAGAAGTGGAACTGAGAATAGAAGAATGAATAGAGGAAGGACAAAGTCCACAACTTGAAATAAGCGGAACTGTTATAGCAATCTAAGTGCAGTGTAGGCTGTGTGTATAGTACAAGGTATTGAAACCACATGTGTTCCCTGTATTTTAAATAGTGCAGATTCATAAGTAAAAGCACTCACAAGCACCAGGGCACGCCGTGTTCCAATACACAATGCACAATGCATATAAAAAGATACACATTATTCTGCTGCACCTAACTGTAATGGCCTGCCTATTACTATACAGCAACCCCATATCTGCTCCAAATATGCTGTACAAAAGTTATTTAGCCTTTACCATGTCCCCCCCCCCCCCACAAACAAAAACAGGTACAATCTGACACACGCATGCATGCATTCAAACACTTGCACACGCTACCTTAAATGTTATTCGCTCCCTAGTTCTGTCTTTGTAAATATGCTCCCATGGTCAGGCATGGAATTCTGGGTACATTTAATATTTTTTGTTGCACTATCTCAAGGAGCAAAGAGGGAGGGTACAATAAATAACAGAATGTATGAAACATGAGCCATGTAGACGTTTATTGCTCCTTTCGTGAACTTATCAGGAAATTTAAAGGCAATTTTATACTTGGTTTGTAAACAGAGATTGCTTTCACTTTATTATACTGTAAAGAATCAGTTAAGCCTATAGGTATATATAATTCTATACAAATAGAAGCTGTATTTATTGACATGCATCTGCATTTATTAATGTTAAGGTGAGTTTAGGTACTTTCTCTGCTGAGACAAGACATTAGTAAAAACTGAAACAATGCACCCAGAGGTCGGATAAGCAGAAACCATGCTGGATTGCATTCTCTGAATGTATCTTCTGTAACTTTTAAACAAGTCATCTCCAAAAGTACCTTAGTTTTACTTGGCAACAATAGCCATATAATGAGCTTAATTTATGTTCAGTATTAGCCCAGTAACTCACTATTGGTCCTAGCTAGCATGTCAGTGAACAAATCCATTTACTTGCAATCAAATCATGGGAAGAACATACAATATCTATGTACATTCTACTCTGGGTGGAACCGCCCTGCAGGCAGCAGTGCTACAAGGAGGCAGTGCTACCACTATACTGTTCTATATCATTCTGTTTAAGTATTTTTCTATTTCTCAAAGCTTACAGACATTACACTTCAGAGAATGATAGTTTCTCTGCCAGATAAAACAGAAATACAAGTAAGGAATCTATCCAATCAGCTTCTTTGGAAATGCTAAAAGGTGTTTGAAAGCAATCAGTTTTTCATCCCATTATGGGCTGTAAATGTACTCATGTTGTTAACAGTAAATGCAGAATGCTTTCTATTAAAATAAAGCTTTTTTTTATTTTTAAATACAGTTATTTTGCCCTGACTATTATCTGAATGCAGAAACAGAGCTACAAGGGGTAGAAAACGCCAATGCTTTGTTTTAAAGGATAAAAAGCTGATTAAAATGAAATTACCGGTGCACATGTGCACAAACTGATGCAAAGAGCTCCATAAGTCTGAGACTGTCACAACTGTCCAAAATGGTTGCCAAATCGCCACATCAGAGTTTGCTGAATATGATTGGGAAGTGCTGAATAAATGTTAATTCAGACCTTTACACGACTGTTTGGATTTTGATGAATATGCCCCTAAAAGTCTCACACCACAACACACATTGTCCATACACACCTGCACACACACTACACATTCAATTCTTTAAAAAGGAATATATATCCACACATCTGGGCTTTTCTGAATAAAGGCTGAATAGCTGCATAAAGCTCTGAAGTCAACAAGGCCTTATAGGTCTCCCACCCACACACACACACACACACACACACACACACACACATATATATGCGTGCATGCACAGGTACTTTTACTATTGACTATGGGGTGGTGTGTATAGAAAGAGTTAATGTGACCAGGTAAACTATTGTTTTGAGAACTTTTATACGTTAAGATGGTAGGTCCAGCCTTGCAAACTCCTTCTCAGAAATCTGGAATTGCCCACCTTGTGTTTTTTATGGTGGCAAACCACCTCCCAGAGCCCCCATTCACTTCTAGTTGTAGTAGTTGCAGCTGAATTAGTAGTAGTACTAGTACAGTGGCATTGGCTTTACTGTATGGCATTTGTAAAGGAGAGATTGTAACTTTCAAAGACATTACATGCTCCTGTTCACATAATAGAACTGACTATGATCTATTTTTATACTTTGGTTGTGGGACACAAGGGTAAGAAATAGCATTGTAAATCTAATGTATTGTGCTTATCAGATGACTAAGAGGAACACCATCCAAGAGCGATAGGGGGTCACAATGGTCATGACTAGAAAAGAGTTAGGGGGCAACTTTATTTGTTTCAGTCCTCCCTAGTTATTTTAAGTACATCTTGGTGTTGTGTTTCCGTCATTCTGCCTAACATTCTGCATGATCTTGTTGCCTTTGAAGCACTCTGGTAAATTGGGCAGCTTAACCAGCACAATTTTGAGTTTAAAATAACTGGGGAAATAAGGTTCAATTTCAATTGATCATGCTGATCCCTTGTATACCACTGGGCAAAGAAATCAACTGAATTGCTTAATGTAAATGAAGATTGATCAAAAATGGTCCATCAAAAACATATAATTTATAGATAGATATTCAGTTGCAGTGATGTAAAAATGCCCTGAGGCTCTAAAGCAAGAACGGCATTGGGTCCCCTCCCATGCCACCCCACGACTTACCAGAATCTGTAGAGCACAGGTGGCAGGTGCTGCCTGGGTAGCCACCACAACCTCTATAGTTATTCCTTTGACTAAAGGGATATCTCAAAAATTCCATGAACTATCTATGTTAGATCAGGTTAACCTTATCCTTTAATTAACTGTTCTGCAAAAATGATAAAATCCCCACACAAAGTTAACACAAAGCTGTAAAACTCAACTTCAAAAATATCATATCAGCGAGCGCATAACAGTGCCTGCGAACAGAGGCGAAGCATCGGAGGGTAAGTTCGGAGTATGCTGAATTACCCCCAAGGGGGTACTGACATGTGGCAACAGTGGCTGAATAAGTGAATCTTGTACTTTAGACTAATGTTGTCTCCACCATTTACCATTCACCATTTACCATTTTACCATGCACCATTTATGTGCAAAAAGTTAAAATATTTGAAAAATAAATTAATTTTTTTTAAGGTTGAAGCCAAGAAACGCTTTTTTTTAACAACCAAAGTAACAACTTTTTTAACAACCTTAGTAATTCAGCATGCAGCCACCAGATGGCAGCAGTAAAACTGAGATGTAGCAATAACCTTTTTTCAGTCTATGTAAGACTTAGGTTTTTTTTATGTGTGTTTGAAATATAACCTTTTGAACCGGCCTGCTTTGTCACCTTTGGCTAGATTTGCACCCTGAAATGCCATTTTTTTCAGTAATCAACAAAAGTATTAAATACATTTAACAGTTCACTGTGCATTAGTAGCATAAACCTTACAGAAGTCTCTTTCCCAATGATTAGATAGTAATATCTTATTTTTGTTGACCCGTTGAGTAATTTTATAGGATTTCTGGTTCCTCTACTTATATAAAAGTCTGTGGTATACATGTATCAACATGGACTCCAGAGCAAAATCTGCACTGTGCTCCCCAAAATCCATGCTTTTACTGAAAATTCCCAGTTTCCAGCAGCATAGGTGCAGATCTGGGCTCAGTACCTCCCTTGAGCAACTTCCTTCTTGCCAACCATGGTATGATTGTCAGTATGGTATGATTGTCAGCATGGTATGATTGTCAGTTTGGTATGATTGTCAGTATGGTATGATTGTCAGTTTGGTATGATTGTCAGTTTGGTATGATTGTCAGTATGGTATGATTGTCAGTTTTCCACTTAAAGAATGATCAAGTTTGAAAAGGCATCTGTTTTTCTAAAATACAAATACATGTATATAGACTTGTATTAAAGGAAACACATTATGCAATACAATAACAAATAATATTTTTATTTTTATATGTAATATTTTTTCTTCTTGTTTTTACTCATGCAATAAAACACTAATTTCTGTTATAGAGCAGTGGGTTGTACAATAAGGAAGAATTCCTAAAGCTGGCATTAGTATGAAAGTTGAATAAAGTTTCAGTTAATATCAGTGTAAATGATTCATATATTCTCCAACAGAAGATCGGACTGACTCAGAGCTGCTGTAATATGTTCTGTGTGTGTTATCTTACAGGTGCTATTTTTGATTAGGTACATCCCTGACCATCAGTTCCTGCGGGGGAAAATACAAGGGGGGGTCGGCACCAAACTTTATTTCAAGCAACACATGCAGTGATTTGCAACCTGTCCCACTGCAGTTGATTCTAATGATTCTAAACTCCTACTACCTCAATGACAACCAATAGCTTTTTTAGTTTTTTAGCTAGAAAGCCACCAGATAGAAATCACAGCTCCATAGTTATAAAATAGTTAAAGAAGCAAGCACTGAATTTTCATTCGCAGCAGTGATTCTGAGCTATTAATCACTCACGTCTGGGAATGTAATTCATTTTGGAAACCTAGAAACTGGGATGTGGTATTAAGGGCTCTCACACAATGCATCTTGCAGCTTAAGAGAAGTCATCTCCAATTTGTTCTTTCTAAGTTATGTTCCTCTAGAGGACTTTCTTTTCTTTGGCAAACATTTTTTTGGGGGAATAAAACTGTTCAGGTCAGATATATTCAGCCAAAAATGATTTGTTACAAGAAAGAAAGATCAGCAGTGATGTCTTCCTAAAGCCACAGTTCTTTCCCTCCTCCAACCTCACACATCCTACAGGATTATTCCATTCTGTCATCTGATGGTTGGAAGGGCATCCAGCAAGGCTTTTGCAACAAATTTCATAGTGGATGCGGGCCAGTAAAAAGATGTATCTGATGATCAAAAGTGCTTTCTTTGAAGGCAGTCCACCCCTTATACTTCTAAAGGTGGAAACAGCACTAACAAGATACTGACCTGATTTCTGGCAGTAAATAGGGTTAATCAACATCTTAAAATAAATATAGTGGCTAACATTAAAATGTGCAGATTCAGTGTAATAGGATGATTTATATGAAAACTGCTGACTTCCAGTTTGGTAGGGTAAAATATGTCACTTAGAAAAAACAGATTTTACTTTTAAAACAGAACTGATTTTGACTGGGAAAAGTCTTTCATTTTATTGATTTACTCTTAAAAGTTTTTAGACCAGCACAATGTTTTCTTTAACATTGTACAGTCAATGTTTCTTCTGCTGGGGAGACCTGTGTTAACCCCCTATGTCTAAAGATAGTAGCATAAGATTGATAACAATGGTCATCTGAAGGCTTTGTGCCTCACTGACTACAAGAAGATTTCACCTGTCCAATTTACTTTGATACAATTAGACTTACATCGCCAGAATTCACTTCTTATTATTGACTACAAAATACACTGGTTCAACAAGCAGACAGTGGTGAATGCTGTCAGATATGTAATGTGGTGTAGTCAGTCAAATAGAAGTAGGATGAGAAGTCATGCGGAGGGAGGCAAATTCACCAAGTGAAGTGCAGTGAAATTGGTCTCATTAACTGTATTCTGTGAATATTTATATCTATTTCTATGTCACCTTGTCCCTAGTTCATGTTGTCATTTAGTTGCAGTTGCCAGGAAAAACAGGGTAGAAAAGGTCAAAAACATAGTTTTCAACTGATTTTCAGGCAAAAAACAGCCAAAAAGTCAGTAAATTTTGCCCTGTCAGACTTCAACTACCAACTTAATATGAACCTGAAAATTACATTCAAGAGACATAAGGATTACATTCCCAGAAAGAAAAGGAGGGTTGTGATAGAGAGGAATTTACAAATTGCAGCAATCCACATTACCTTGCATCTTTTTACCTGCTGTGCTGTAGGGCATTATATAGAGGCAATGCTGCACTGTATGGGCAATATGGGGGAGAAACTGCTGTACTATTTAGAATCCTATGAGAGGGGGAACTGCTGCACTGTATGGGGCACAGCAAAGGGGAGGCTGTTGTTGGGGCAAATTTTAGTATTGTCACCTAGGGCACCATTAAACCTCGTCCTAGCACTGTTTGCTATTGTGGTATCTTTTAATTACATTTTTAAATATTTGGAAAATTACAGAGAGGTAGAGTGCTCCCATTTATTTTGAAGGTGGCGTTGTACTGTTAGTTTTTTTAAATAAGTCATTCTCTCCAGGCTTTGTTATATCACTGTTCTAGTCTGTATGTAATTCAGAATCTGGTTGCTAGGTTCATAGACCCCAGCAACCAGAAGACCATTTAAATGTAAAAAAATAGATTCTACACAAAGAATTATGTTATTGCAAATACCTAAAAACATGTAGACCAGTTACATACTGTTTTAGGGCCCGTGTTGGCAACACACTAAAATTAATTTCCAGGTGAACAAACACCATATTATTTCCCCAGTAGATGGCAGTCATATACATCTAACTCTTAGAATACATTCATTCATTCACAAGCTATACAAATGAAGCTGAAGTTATTAGACAGTCATAGCATCTAATTAACTCCAGCTGAATAATTACAGCTAATTAGACCTGCATGTGAGCATAGTGTTTTTGCATACATTAAATCAATGATTTTTAACTATTGCATTTCAACCAGATGACAGTGAATTGATATAAAATAGTATGCAGATTGTAAAGTTTATAGATAGGGATAGCTTATTCAGTCTGAATACAGGGGACGACACATTTTACAATAAAATGCTGGATAAGGGTAAATGTCTAAACACACACAGGGGTCTATTCAATCACATAAGTGGAAATATTACTATTGTTTTACTCCATGGCAACTAACCAATTGCTTTGTTAAATTATTTCAGCTGAACTAAAGTGGTAAAAGGTAATCACTTATTCAGTGCTATGGGTTACAACACCAATGCAAGTTTACATCTATGACTGCCAACAGACCCCACTGTATTTATGTATATGTGTATAATCTCACTAAGCATTTACCACATCATGTAAATGTACATCAACTGTCAAAAACCCATGCATGATGCATCATGTAGTGCTACAATATGCAGGGGGGGCACCAGTGACTTTAGTGTAGGACTCCATAGAGCAGGGGTCGGCAACTTTTAGGGCTAAGAGAGCCATATATGTGCGGCTCTCTCACCCCTTTTGAATCCGGAGCCGCTGACGGCTCTGGATTGGCTAGCAACCCAGAATTATGGTGACGTCAGCGGCTCCAGATTGGCTAGCAACCCAGAAGCCAGTGATGTCAGCGACTCCGGATTGGCTAGCAACCCGGAAGCATTGAGAGAGCTTTGTCTCTCTACATCGCTTGTCAGGTATTAGCAGGCAGACTGTAACAAGCAGTGCTTGCATGTGAGCACCGCTTATTACAGCCAAATAGCCAGATGTGGCCATCAAAAGAGCCACATCTGGCTCAAGAGCCATAGGTAGCCGACCCCTGCCATAGAGTAATAATAGGCATTGGAACATTTTTTCACATGGGTATCTTTGTATACTCCCCCACTACAGATAGCTACCCCTTTGGTTACTCCCTGTACTCTCTCTCTCTTTGAGAGGATGCAGTTCGGGATCTAAGACTGTAAGGCTGAGGCACCAATTACTTTGGCTGATTTTCTTTTTAAGGCACACTGCCTTCTAGCACTGAGTATTTACCTGTTTGGGGTAGTCATTCCAGTTCCACTGGTACTCAGGTTTTTCCTTGTGGGTACTTGACTTGCTTTATAAGTTCTCCAGTGCTCCAATGCAGACACTAGTCACCTGGTGGCTTATATATACTAACCAGAGGTGAAGCAATGAGCTCTTTTTCCTATCCTCCTCTGCCCTATCCAGGTGAAGATGAAGGCTGCTTTGTGTAGTGTAGTGCTGAAGTGATAGGGCCGCCATATTGTATACAGCTTCATACAACAGTTACAGTAAACTTTTTAAGCTACCACATTTAAAGTGCCAACATGTTCCTTAGTGGTTTGCTAAAATATTTGATCCATGTGTGTATAAATCAACTGTTCATTCTTCTTAGAGCAATCTTTCCTCTCTGAAGCAATCTACTCTATGCCTATTCCACAGAGCACCAAAGCATGGCTGCTCATTAGTGCTGTAACCATCTGCTGAAATAGCAGAACAGTTAGTAAATCATTTTTACATTTAGCTCAACTGGATGAACTTGATTTTACCACTCATTGCTTCCACTCATAGCTTCCACTCATAACCTCTCGCATAGATTTTTTTATCTTATTTTTTTATTTGTTCCCAGCATCATTCATCATTAGGCACACTTCTTCTCAACTGGAAGAATTGTAAACCCTTAATTACTGACTGAAAATTAGGGTCCCAAATATCATTTATGTCTGTAGGCCTGACATCCAAGTCAATGCTCAGTTAATCTAATTACCACTGTAAATTTCAAAGTAGCATGTAAGTCATTTAAATATGAAGCCATTTCCAATAACCTGTATTCTGTTTTCTGCCAGAAAAAGACCAAATTATCCCCAAAGCGCATATATCCATAAATCTTATAAGAAAAACAGGGATTTCCCAATATGGCTTTTTTCTATATATAAATGAGTATTGCAATACTTGGGGGGGTAAATCAGCAAGGTGTGAACTCACCTTGCGATTATTCGCCTCACCTCGCACAGACTGTTATGCACTCGCTGATGTCCTGCACGCAGACATCAGCAAACGCTTTAAAGGGATTCCAGTCTTGAGTTGAGCCTCACGTGTCCACTCTATCCTACTATATATATACAGTGGGGAAAAAAGTATTTAGTCAGTCACCAATAGTGCAAGTTCCACCACTTAAAAAGATGAGAGGCGTCTGTAATTTACATCATAGGTAGACCTCAACTATGAGAGACAAAATGAGAAAACAAATCCAGAAAATCACATTGTCTGATTTTTTAAGAATTTTTTTTCAAATTATGGTGGAAAATAAGTATTTGGTCACCTACAAACAATCAAGATTTCTGGCTCTCACAGACCTGTGTGGTGTCGGATAGAAATCCAGAAAAGGGTCTAGCGCCTATACACTTAAAATTAAGATTTTAAATTAAGAAAACAATGATAAAATAATATTAATACAACAGTTGTTAAATGACGGTAATAAAATAATTCTGTTATGAGTCCAATAAAGTCCCAAAAAGTTTGTAATTCAATGATGAATGAATAACCTGTTAAGGATTAAGTAGTATACTTTCTGCAAGCAATCCTCCGTGGAAAGTCTGCTCAATTGCCTTGGAAATACTGGATGAAAAGGATGATCGTGTGGTACAGATGGAGGGTGCGCTGAAAGTGTTGATGAACCAAAAAAAGAAAAGGAAATCTAGCGTAAAACTGTTTATTTATTCGTGTGAGACAATGTGTGAAAAACACACTGATGTGTTGATCAAGTGTGTTATAAAAAATTTAATAACACAGTGCTGGATATAGTGAGGTGTTTCAAGGTAATTCTGACACACAATATTGGCATACACTACTGTGCAATAGTTAATATCAGTAACTTGTGCTGCAGTGTAGCAAAAAGAAAAGAGAGGGGGGGAGGGTTTGCCCTATCCCCCCTTCGTGGTAACACTCACCAGATATTATCTGGGATATAGGCACATGTAATCACAAAACGAACTGGGTGTCCAATTTCTTCAGCATGTATCTCAAAGAAAAGGGGAAGACCATGTAGTAATCCAGATAATAATA
>WMED01029462.1:0-10261 GCA_019650415.1 Pipa parva
CTTGTCTTGTACCTCGTGTGGGCTGAAATGGCGTGGAGTTGCAGTTGTTGATAGTGAGGATAGATTTGGGGTTGTGGTATAGAGCTCTGAAGGCATTTAAAAAGCATCATGTTTTCTTAATAGGTTCTTAGAAATGATATTTAGATGTTAATTTATATTTGATAAATTCTGAGACAGATTTTCAATTCTTCTTACAGCATGTGGTTGTAACTGAAAGTCCTATTTGAATATGAGCACTTCCAGCTGGGAAGCTGTTGCCTTTCAAGGGAAATTTCAAAAAAACTAATTTCTATTTGAGGAATGGGATGTTAATGTATGGAACACCTGAATCACAATACATGGCTTTCCTAGGCTGAGAATTATTGGTTTAAACCTTGAACATCACTGAACATATGCATCTTCATTATCTCAGTGTTTTAGACTACAAAGAGCAGACATCCGACTGTCCTGCATTTGTATTTATTTATAATGCCATTTATTGGTTAATGTGGCATTGACAATGCTTTAGGTCTACTGTATATGTTGTTTTCTACATCATTTATCTCACAGAGGAATCCTGGCCTGCATTCACACTCTAGTAATCCTCATTATGGTTACCCAGAGCTTTTAGAATGATATTTCTCTTGAATCACTGAGAATTCACCTAGTAAATATTCCCTAAATCACTTCTTACTCTTCATAAAAATGTTCCTTAATGTTGCCGTCACTAACAGCTGTTTCATTGCTTGGAGTCAGCACATTTTCTATATTCTATGTTAATTAATATATAATGACAATAAATGGAAGTACACTGGCTTCACTTCCAAGAAGAAGCACCCAGAATTCCCAAACTGTAGATAGTTTAGGGCTGCTTATAGGGCACAGTAGATACAGTACATCTTCATTTAATGTAAAAATGACGGCTGCCAAATGCTGGTTGTTTAACAGTTTTGAGACACCTTCTGGCTAGCACAACATTTTTCAGAGTGACTGTCTCACTTCCTTCGGCTGCAGATGAGCAATAAAGCATGACATTATCCCTTAGTGGTATCAATTTTATTTATAAAGCACCACAAACATACAGAGCGCTGAACAGTTCAGAACAAAAATAAAATACAGACATGAGAAATTGCAATAAACAATACAGTATAAAATCACAAGGATACATCACTTTAATGCTAGATTGAGGTTGACACAAGAGGTTGGAGGTCCCTCCCCCATAGTGCTTACAGTTTACAGAATACTTACACAAACGTCCAATAAGAGCTGTGACAATGTGTTGAAACACAAGTCCATAATTAAATAAAAATATTAAGCATAAATGGCTAAGTATTAAATAATATATATACAAAAAAAAAATCAGTGATAAATATCAGTGCTAGTGCTCCAAAAGGTAGGATTTCAGTTTGGTTTTAAATGTGCAGAGGGAATGTTCCTGGCGAAGAAAAAGGGGTATAGAATTCCAGATGTGAGGGGCAGAGAGAGAAAAGGGTTTAAGACGAGAAAGGGCAGTATTGGTGTGTGGCACGCTACACGCTACATTACAAATCCAAATGAATAATAATACCTCCTTAATGACCTACAGACTTGCATTATTTACAAAAAGAACTATATATATATTCTTCTAATATTATCTATACTACTATACTATAGTATAGATATACTATCGATATCTATATTTATACTATATATAGATATACTATACTATAGTATAGATATACTACTATATCATATTATTATGGAATATCTGGCTTCTTGCTGCTGGGGAAGGCCCACTCACTTTCTAATTATCCTTTACTTGTATTCTGAACTGGGAAATAAGAATTAGTAATTATTATTAATTTAAAGGAAATTTGCAAGTTTTACATCCTTTGAGATGTGGGTGTCTAACCTTCTCTGTGTAGGAGTTTACAAGCATGATTCACGGGTGGCATATGTTCTAGGATCATCCACCTCATTCTGTATGTTTAAATTCTTACAAATGATTGCTTACAGGGGCGGTTGGTGCAGGATTTCTGTAATCACTTCTTTCTGCTATCCTTTAATTAAAGGTGAAAGTGTACCATCCATTATTACTAATTGCATCTGTCAAAAACCTATTCCTAATTTGATATAAATGGCCTCAGAATTTAACCAGATGTTTTCTTCAAGGGGCACTATTCCCTCTGAATTAATATGCATACAAATGCAATTATCCATGTTTGTAACTAAAATAGTTTATAAATATTGCATGAATGTTAGAAAATATATTATATAAGGCAAGAATGTAACACTTCTTTTCACAGTTCATCACCAACTGTGCTAATTAGAATGATTAGTGCACCTGCAGCTGATTCAGTACACACACAATGCAAAGTTCAAGCTGACGCAAGGAAAAATAAAATGTATCCAAAAATCAAAAGTAATTTTCTTTTAGTATTAACTTCAGTAATGGGAGCAAATACAGGACTTGCATCTGTAAACAAATTCATGTACCTCCTTAAGACTACAGTCTTTTTTTGATAAATGGATTTTTGTCTAAACGTAACTTGCATTACAGGCGCATTGATGATATCTGTCTCATGTGGAAAGGAACAACAAATATGTAGAACAACTGGAGGAATACGACTACAAGGTTCCTATTACAATTAAAGGGAAAGATCGGTACACACAGAATTTAATACAATAATGAGGTGACTCATTTCCTAGATGCTAAAATCGGAGTGAAAGACAGGAGATTGGTGACAGAATTATACAGGAAACTCACCAACAGGAACAATATGTTCCACTATAGGAGCTTTCATTGACCAGGAACAAAAATTCTCGCTCAAAAGGCAGAATTTCCATGTTAAAGACGAACTAAATATTAGGTCTGGGGTGATTCTTCAGTGGGGAGTCGCCTTGCCGAGACTGGAATCCCTTTAAAGCATTCGCTGATGTCCGCGTGCAGGACATCAATGAGCGCATAACAGTGTGTGTGAAGTGATGCGAAGGATCCAGAGGTCACTTCGCACTATGGTGAATTACCCCCTCATCATCCATTTCAAAGGCACTTGTGCTTATACTTGCCTTATCAGTGACAGGGCTTTGCTGGTGATGCTGATTAAAAGAACAGAAACATCAAAAATTTAACATTTCCTGAATATGTATTATCTAAAGCATCATAGAAGACTAGGCTAGGTCTGTTTAACAGCATGGCTGCTATGAGTAAATACAAAAACAGAACAAAGCAATAAAATTAATGAATTCTGCCTCAAAAGATAACATTTTTACAATTTCTTTATTACAGCAACTGTTGTGCTAATCCACATGGGAATTTTTATTTTCTTAGTGTTACGGGCTGACATAACAGTCTGCAATACTGTATCATTGATGATGGTACTTTGTATTAAAGGGCTAGTAACACTAAAATATGAAAAGTCCTATTTGAATTACCATGGCAATTATTCAAATACAGTACCTGCCAAAATGTTAACTTTAAAGTTGAATTCATGAATTTAATTGTTATTTGTCTGTTTTTATTTTTACTTATAGCAGCCATGTTGTTAAACAAACCTTACCTAGTCCCGTTGTTTTCTATAATGCTTTAGAAAATGCATATTCAAGAATTGGGCCCTAAAGCCCTATATTTAAAGCTAAATAGCTAAATATAATTTCTCAGTGCAATTTAGAATTTTTGGAAGCACAGATTGAATATATAGTAACTATAAATGCATTTAAAGGGGAACTAAAGTCTAAAAATTATTTCAGCTATAAGCCTTATGGACCTTAGAACCTTATGCAAAAAGCCTGCAGAATATACCCAAATGTACAGAAGGCCCTATAAGACAAAGAATAAATGCCTGTGAAGTTGTCATCTGGGTGACTCCATGTTTGGCTGTACTGTAGACACTGCATATGCTCAGTATGCTTTGTTTCCTGTAGGTGTGTCCAAATTAGGGACCATCACAAATAACCTGACTATAAACTCATGATAAAGCTATCAATTAAATCTGATGTTGAAGTCAAATTAATTAAGAATAAAGAACTACTGAATTCTCTTCAAGTCAAACAGAAGAAACTATTCCTGCATTTAAAGGTTGCCTCCCATTTATTTAAAAGCAAACACTTTTTGTATGTTGAGTACAACAGGGTTGATTATCAAAATACTTTGATACATATGCAGTAGATTCTCTGCAGCCCTGCAATGCACAGCTGAACTAATTTATTATCAGCTAGCTTTGCAGGATGTATATTTTAGCAATATTGGCATTAAAGGGATAGAATTACCCAAACATCCCTTTTAGTTACATGGTATTCATATCACATGCATAACACCCTTACCTCTAAAATGGGGAGACTTATGAAATACACCTTATCCTCGGCTGCATATCTTCCAGTATAATCTTAATACTGACTTTACACATATTAAATGAGATTAGAGGGAATCCTAAACTGCAGATCAGGTTCACCTAATAGATCTAAATAACTGTTTAATGTCACCACTTTGAAAAAAATGTACTAAGAATTAAGATAATCATATCATCCCTTTAACCAGGTGTGGCTTAGTATTGAATAAGAGCTATGTAACTGTATTTTCATTGCCCTACAGGATGCATTTGTAAATGATATATTGTTAAAGTAATGATCTGATCTTCACATGAAAAAGACTTATTCATGAAAGTGTGAATTCCCAGGTGTAGCAAATTCATATGTTGCTATGCTTGTTGAATTTGGAGCAATACACTTTTCTGAATTTGCTACTTTGAAATTGCAACTATCTTACACACAATCCAAATTCCACAATGCAGTGATCTGGGCTATAAATTAGATTTATTTACCTGTTGTAACAATATTTTTAAGTCAAAATGTTTTCCCCAAGTCCCTTAGAAATACAGAATGAGCATGTGCAGGGTCACTGACCAAGGAAAGAGAATAAGTATGTCTGCCTCCAGTGGAAACTTTACAGGCAACAGTATTCACTTGCTGTTGGGCTGTAGCAATTATGAGTTGTTGCAATCAGCCCTATATATAAGGCACATAATTTTTAGCCTAAGTTTTTCTGAGGCTTTAGTTCCCTTTTAAGGCATATTCATTTTTTGTTGTTACTGTCATTTTTACTGTGTCAATGTGTACACAGTATTAAAGGAGTTTGTGTTTTGTGGTGAACATTCCCTTAAATGGGGATGGAGGAATTTATATTGCAGTTACAGTAACTGGAGCATTGATGGTGAATTAACTTAATGGTAAGTAGAGTTGTAAACAAAAAATATACCAGGGCTTCACTGACTGTATTTAATTTAAATGCCAATAGTTTTCAATCAGACAATAGTAAATTTCAAATGTGTTCCTGAATTAACTGGCTCATTAAAGGCTGACAGCCTAGCTTTTACTGGGACATAATGATAGTGGGCACTCTGAATTAACTGGGGTGTTGGTAGTAAGCAGGTTAAATGGAGCATTATAATAGCAAGCAAACTTGCCAGATATCCCTTATTTCAAAGGAACAATCTTAGCAATCACATGAATGAATTCTTCTTGGAAATGCATAGAATGAAAAAAAAGGGTGCACACACTAATCGGGGTTATTTATTAAAGGGTGAATTCGCCTAATGTAGTGACTTTGCATCTGTTTGCGTCATTACGATCAGGAAGACGCAAATTCATTACTCCTTATTCATGAAGCAGCTGATAGACTTGTCGAACAAATGGACAGCATCAGATGCTGTTGGATGTGTAGTGCAGTGCAGTCAGTTGGACAATAGTCATGTGAAGTGAGGCAAATTCCCCCAACAGTCATGTTGTCACTTAGTTGCAGTTACCATTTTCACTTTTGAATGAATGGTCGCCTTATGCAACGCTGAAGCCCTGCCATCAACCCCCCAATTCACCAGTCTGATCTGGTGATGTCAAATAAGTAATTCAGAGCAGTATGCCTTGTCGCATTCGCTCCTTCGACAGACTCCTTCGCTTGATGAATAGCTGAATCCCCTGTGCCGTGCATGCAAAGTGATGCGAAGAGCTCTGTAAGTCCATGGCCCTTGTGAGCCAATGAATTGGTAGCAAATTCATCACATCGTGGAGTTTGTTAAATAAGTGGGGTTGGAGAAGTCATGAAAGGATGACAATTTGGGCCTTTATGCGATAGTTCACACTTTATTAAATAATCCTCTAAAAGTTGTGGTATACAACTTTACTTTACTTTACCGCTGTGCAAGGTATCAAGAACAACATTTAATGGGGCATTTATTTGAAAGGGAACATCACAATTAAATACACAAGTTCAGAATAGAAGCCCCAAATCTAATCTTGCACATGGGCCTATATGCTTTATTTACTTTCCATGCAAGGTAAACCTGATCTAGTTTCCACAATATCATTTTTAATATGCTCCACTTTTTTTGTTTTGCTTAAACACATTATAAACTGATGTAAAAAATGCCAACATAAATTTCTTTTGTTTTATAGGTAGATTATAACGCAGGCACATATCAGTATTGTTGCACCCTCAAAAATCGGAAATATGAAAATGTGTTTTCCAAGTATTTTGACTGCAGACTTAACATAATGATCACTTTGGGAAAACAGATATTATTTATCACAGTTTATTTGAAGGCAGCTAACAGTTTACTGCCAGAATAGCAACAATACAAGATGGTATAATATTCAATCTGAATTGCTTAATGAGAATAGCCTAAACTGTTGTCACGTTAATTTATGAACAGATTTTGGAAATGTTACATTTGGCAGAGATTAGATTCTCAAGGGAACAGGTGTGAAAGATCACAAATGATATTTTTTATTTTGGTATATTTATAGCGGTTTCCCATGGCCGCTCTCACAATCTAATATATTTTAAGGTTCTTGTTGTTACATTTGCTTTGTTACAATATGAATTTCTTATTTGGTGCGGGCCATTTTTCTGGGGGAGAGAATGAAATACATGTAGATGATTAAGTGGTGTAGGAGGAGACATATCTCACAAACATCTCCTTCTGCTTCAGGATCCTACACAACAGTTATTATCTTTGTTTTATCATAGAGAACATTTATTGCAGTGGTGTTTACTTTGTGAGCAATGTGCAGTCTATAAAAATAAGCATTTCCTGGTAGAACAGAACAGAGACTACGGTGGAATCTTACAGGAACCTAGCACAGTTATGGCTGACAATCTACCAGCAGCCTTAATGGAAACACATACATTTGCCACTGTTTATAAGAAATGAGCACAAAATAAATACGCTTCTTTTTACTTTGATTACACCAGAAGCCATTAGAAGATTTTAAATGATCTTGGAATATTTCCAACAGACAGAAAAAAAAAGAGAAAAGACGTGAGTAGTACTACAAGACTGTGAAAAAGAATTAAACTGTATAAAGGATTGCTATGACCTCTTTAAGGCTCCTTAAAGCTCCAGTCGGAAGGCAAAGACCATAATATCTTGTGTGAAGATGTTTGGACAGTAACTAAAATGCATCTAGGGCCTAGTTTATTGGAAGTTATATGTTATGCGTTATGCAAAATTGTCTAGGAGATACATAAATTGCAACTGGATCTGCATGACAAAGGATTGTGGGTAATGTCTCTTAACAAAATTAAAGGTTATGGAGCTCTTTTGCCTGTCTGTAGATTTATATACCCACTTTATACATTTCATGGTTAGGTATTCTCCTGGTAATATTTAAAAGATGTGGGTTGTGAATTCAGGGTCTATGCAACCAATAGGAGCTTGGTAGGAGATACTGATGCCAGAAGGAAGGAGAGGGACAAGTTTAAGGCATATGAAATATCCCTGGTTTGAAGAATAGCACAAAATGTGCCCAGATTATTAGACAGTGGTGAGATTAGAGTCCCAGTGTGCAGTAAGAAATCTCAGTATAGGATTACGGTATTGTAGCAGCATTAGTCCTCACAAGCAGTCAAAAGTAGAAATCTGCAGACGCTTAAAAACAGTGATCCTTACACTAAATTAGAGATGCACAGGGACATGGAGATACTGCCAACTGAAAAGCACACTGACTAGACCTCCTATGTTGTTTTGAGTTGATGATGAAATCAGACATTAGTGTGAAAATGTTTGGATTCAAATTACAGATTCTTCTTCTGCCTGAAGAAGAGACCTAAGTAATCTAGAAAGCTTGCATTTACCATCTATTCCATTAGCCTATTAAAGGTATCACCTATACTCTACTTGTCTCTGCTTATATCTATGGCTAACATGGTAATAAACTCTACCGATTCAAATTACATTCACACAAACATTCAGGAATACCTTAAAGGACCTTTTTACATATTTTTTTTAGGGAATATAATATTTATAAGGTCTGGACTTCTGCATTCACTGTATTACTTATATTGACATGGAAGAGCAATGAGCAGAGCAGGGCACCATTAAGTGTCAGGATTACTTGAAGGTACAAACAAATTCATTTTCTGGTATTAACCCCTTTTAGATGCAAAGAAACAAATCCTTGGCACTCCGTTGGAATCAAACCTTCTACTTTATTGTTCCATTAAAATCTTCATGCAGCAAAACAGCAAAGTGGAGACATGATAGGGGTTATTCACTAAAGTCCGAATTGTTCCGTATAGGTGCGAATTCGCCAGATAAAGACAGTCGCAATAGGCTGCTACTGTCGCAGTCGCGTCTTTATAATGAAAATATTGTGGCAGTCGCAACTTTATTATGGGAAAATTGTCTCAACTTTACAATGGGGAAATTGTAGCGGATTTGCTATGGGAATCTGCTGTTTGCGAATTCGACCTTAGTGAGTAACCCCCATGGTCTATGATTAAGAGCTAGATAAGCAGGAAACATGTAAGATGTCTCTGTTCCCTGCTTTGCTGTTATGCTGCATGAAAATTTTAATGGAACAATAAAGTAGATGATTTTATTGTAACAGAGTGCCGAGGATTTGCTTGTTTTTTCTAAGTTTGGATCATTGGGAGGATCGCTCCCCTGAGCACTTGAAATGTTGAATTGAATTCTAGAGGATCGTAGGCTGTTATTCTGTACATATGAAGCAGGTTTGAGATGGCTAATATTTTTCTGTTTAATACCCCTATTTACTTTCTGTTGATACTTGTGTTCTCACTAAGCTTACAAAGCTACTAACATAATATGAATGCACACTAAACTTTATATAACAGGCAAATAAACTAAAGAATGTGTAAGTGGAATGCAATAATCCTTGTTTCAAGATTAGTTACATGCATTTCGCTGCTAGCATACTGATGAAAGATTCTTTGGAAAGATTTTTGAGTTGAACTAACCAGACAAGGTGTTTTTCACAATAACTAAATATTTCTATAAATGACTCTTATCATTCTGAAATCTGACCTATATAAATACTCCTGTGTCTTTATATTATACAGTGACATTTGTGTTACTTGAAATATTCCATTTTTTATAAAATGAAATATTTGAAATGCACCATGGATTTGGTTGGTCTGCATAGGTTGTATTATGTTGTATAGGCTGATTATCTAAAGCATTGTGCTAATCAATTCTGTAAGAATAAAGGCTCTTTCACATCAGCAACAATGAAGCTGCTACTCTTGACTCTTTGGGCCTTAATGATTAAGTCCAAATAGTTGTTTAGAGCGCTAAATTCACACCTAATTGCTACTTCCCCATGTTCGCTTATTGACTAAACTCTGCGGAGTGCCAAATACATGGAAAATACGTGGCACGGCATCTATGATAGTCGCAAACTTACGGAGCACTTCGCACCACTGAGCAGGCACAAGTACTTCTAATATTAACTAAGATGTGGAGTGGTGCAAATGCAACTAGGAGAACTGCTCCAAATTCTTCTGTTTGACTTCGGCACTTCAGACTGGTCGAATTAGGTGGTTGGTGGCAGGGCTCCAGTATTGCGTAAGGCAACTATTTCTGTGACAATGGTAACTGAGATGACCTAGGGACAAGGAGACAGAAATAGATAGAATTTGTCTCACTCCACACTCTCATCTGACTTCTATCCACCGGACTATGCCACACTACACATCTATCAGCATTCACTGCTTTCCGCCTGTTAAGCAAGTCTATTCCCTGCTTAGTAAATCCTGAGAAGTGAATTTGCGTTTATTTTGGCAATGCGACTCGAATTGTAGTGAGGTGAATTCAACAGATGAATTTGGACTTTAGTCAATGAAGTCATTTATGTTACTGCACTTGTTAACCTCCTGTTTATGAAAGTCTTCATCCTATTTAGATTGTAAGCTCTATGGGGCACGGACTTCAGTCATGGCCTGGCAATTACAGTATTGTACAAACCCCAAAATCAGAAAAGTTGGCACGTTGTGTAAATCGTAAATAAA
>WMED01029463.1:0-10261 GCA_019650415.1 Pipa parva
GCCCCCGGGTAAATTGAGTTTGAGACCCCTGCTTTAGGACAATAAGGATTTAGATTAATAACTGAAATGTAATAATCAATAATGCCCCTACTGGAGAGATCTGAATATAATATAGGTATTTAGTTTCACACTACATGAAATTATCATTTATATCTAATGAGTGAACCCCTTTTCCACCTTCAGTGTTGGATTCCATCTCATCTCAATTAACACCTGTTCAGGTGTTCAAAACTTCATAAAGTATATTTCATAAATCTCCAGGTTCAAATTCATGTGGTATGTAAATGTCAATTAGAGATAAAGGAATGATTTGAAAACCATTGATATTCTACAGATAAATTTTTCTGTATCCTAAGTAAAGTTAATTAACTGAAACCCTAAACTGAAGACAGGATTAGGTTTTGCAAGTTTGATTTTAGACTTTGCAGATAATCCCTTTTAAACAGGCTAAGGTTGCCACCTCATCCCTTTAAAAACCAAATGCATGAACTCTACATACATTGGTGATGATCCAACATTTTACAATGCATATTACATGGTTGATTAAAGTCACTGTTTGTCGAATGCTTCTAAACTGATTTTTTCAGCACGGCAGCGTATGTATTTAATATGTGTTCCACTTTAAAGGGATGAGGAATCTGTGGGAATCCTCTGTTTAGTGAATAAGGATAGAGAATTTCTGACTATTGGAGCTTAGAGACCTGAAGTGATGGACAAATTTTTACTTTGATGAATAAGCCCCACGGCATAATATGTATGATAATATGCATTATCTGAATATTCTGCATACTCCAAAACATTCATTACCCATGGCAGTGTTGGTCTGGGCCAGTGGGTCCGACCAGAGGCCCCTCCTCTGTCATGTGATGTCACTCAAAAGGCCATCGAATGAAGATAAAGTTCCAGGTGCATGTGGGCTCAATCAGGCAGTACGGACCCGCCCAGGGCCTGGGGCTCAGTGGACCCACAATAACTCCAGTCCTCCACTGGGCCAGTCCAACCCTGAACCATGGCATGGAGCATGCACAAGATACATTAATTAGTACTGAAGCCATTCTATACATTAGCATAGGCCCAAATTAAGTTAGTATGTTTGGTTTTAATTTTTAACAGAAGTATCTAGTGTAACTCCTTTTTTATCTATTATAGTTACATGGTGATTTCTACCCTTTGGCTACTAATGGCTACATACTTCTAAAGTACTTATAGAACAAGACCTGAGCTCACTATCACTAATCAGAACTCTATAGCAGGGACCCTATGTAGTTTAGACAAAACTGGAACATGATTGCAGTACATCTTTATGTTCTGAACTCATCGTAATTCTCCTCTTGCATTATTTAAATAATGAGTTGAAGCTTTGACATTATCAACCATAGAATAAGGAAGTCCTCACCAGAAAAACTGGCAAAACATGCTAAAATGGAACATAATTAATGTGGAAGGGTCATCTTTTAATGGGACTGACTGAATACACCATGTAAGAGATAGCTACTGATGCGGATGTCCTGCACGCGGACATCAGCGAACGCTTTAAAGGGATTCCAGTCTCGGCGAGGCTCACGAGGCTCAACTCGAGTCGCCCCTCAGTGTCTAGACATCACCATTTGCAAGTTGTGTTTACTGATTAGTGCAAGGCCTCAAGTTATTAGTAGATCTATTTCTACACTACCAGTAGTATAAAAGCAATTTTGTACCAAGCATCCTTGTAATCTACTAAAACTTAATTTAGGAATGTGGTTTTTTTTTTACAATATATATATCTAGTTCCTTTAAAAAGAATGGAGCGCAATCAGCAGATTTTATGGGACCCACACAACTCATCTAGCAAAATAAAGATCAGCAGAGTTTCCATAAATCTAATGACATCCAGCATGGTGGGGATTCTCTACATCTGTTACTGTGCAACAGATGTTTCATTCACTGTAGCAACTGACACACTAGAAACCCTGATCATTGTGCCTTTTTAGGTCTTTGCTCTGAATTTAATGCTACACTTTTTATTTCACAGTCAGAGCTCTCGGATGGCATTGCAGTGCTGGTTGGATGTAATGACAGAGTTCAAGCAGTGATTAGTCAGCTGGAGGAGACTTGCAAAACTGTTGAGGTAAGTTTAATGTTTTGAGCAAAGGCTGTAGAACCTGATATTTTGAACTACAAATACTATCTTTTATAAACAGCAATTTTCAGAATGGTTCATTGTTTTCTATGAATCATCTAACATGATGTTTGGCAATTGCATTTCTCTTGCGTTCTTTTTTATAAATATTAATAATGTGAGATAAAGATAGTCTGGCTGTCAGCTATTTACTAGATGTAATTCTTCAAAGATAAAAAAAAATTGATCTCAACTCATTTAAGATTGTTATGTTTGAGATGTTTTACCTTATAAATTTACATTTTTTTCCAGTGTGTTTTCCTTAAGGAGCACGAATTGCAAAAAAGTGCATGTTTTTCACCTTCCATTACAGAATGAGATATGAATATAATTATATTGTTAATTTTTTTGTATGTCAGTGCAATATTAATCACCGGATATATCTCAGTCAATGTCTGAGTGTAAGGCTATGTGTACACAAGCACATAAATAAACTCACATAAATTTCCTTTGTATTTACTATGTGTTTTTCAAGCATTTTGAAATCATTGAAAATTATTTGAAATCCCATTTACATTTGAAACATTGTCATTTAATGAAAACTCGGTACACAAAAATGACTTCCTGTCTCCAATATGGCAATCAGAATAAATTCCCTGGATCAAGATCCCACCTTCAGCTATCTAGAACCCATAACCTGTAATGTTCTTACCGTGAAGGGTCAGAGTAATTCCCTGGATCAAGATGTTTTTGCTCTAGAGGAAAGCATGCAATCCAGTTTTGAACTTTCTTATGGAATTAACAATGACAACTTCTTTAAGCTGAGAGTTCCATAGCCTCACTGGTCCAGAATATAACTGACCTCCTCATAAAATCTAATTATATTTGTTTGGCAGGATCAATCCTTCATAAACCCCTGCTGATATGCATGGGGGTTATTCACTAAGGTGCGAATTCGACTGTCGAATTCACAAACAGTGGATTCCCATAGTAAATCTGCTACAATTTCCCCATTGTAATGTTGCAACAATTTTTTAGTGTTAAGATTGTGACAATTTTCCCATAATAGAGTCACGACTGCGAGAATATTCTCATTATAAAGACGCGACTGCGGCAGTAGCAGCCTATTGCGACTGTCTTTATCTGGTGAATTCGCACCTATACGCAACAATTCAGACTATAGTGAATAACCCTAGGAGTTAAACATTTCTTTGAATTGAGATTTTCCAGGATAGCGTCTCGTAGAAAGCCTTGAAATATTTTACCTACAATAGAAGTTAGACTTACAGGTCTATAGTTTTCAGGCTCACACTTTGACCCCTTTTTGAATATAAGGACCACATTTGCAACACACCAGTCCTTTGGAACAAGCAATTGATTTAATACTGCTGGAAATACAATTTCAAAATGGAGTTCTAAATATTTAGCCCTCCTATTGACTGGGGAAAGCAATTTTCTGCTACAATATACTGGAAATCAAAACTTATGACAGATTTATGTTTTCAGTTGGTCCTAAAAGTATTGAATAATTCTAAAGATACAATGCCAGCACTACCCAGCACAGCATATGTGCAAAAAGCTGTGATCCTATTTAAAATTCTTATTGGAGCTATTCCCTATTACTCATTGTTTTATTATTAATTAACTTCATTCTGGCTCATTGACTAGATCCTGGCAAAATAGTGAATATATATTTCTGTTTCATGTCATAAGTGGCCCAAATTATGAATAGTAATGCAATTACTACTGACTTTGGTATAGTAAGAAGGGTAGCTCAAGTGGAAGGAAAGATATAATGGAGAATGTAGTTTTAATGTATAGATATCCCCCAAAATAATAAAATATTACTAAGAGTATATTTCTAATAAAATATAGATTGGATTTCTTAATATGAAAAATAGCAATAGCGATTACAGTATATAATAACCAATCATTGACTAAACTGAGCCAGTGCTCTAGTGCTGTGTAACAGGAACAGAAATCTGCTTTGTTATAATGAGTTTTCACTTACTCATTTGGCATCTTTCTTTCTTTGACCTGGCTACCTGTTGAAGTAGTTTTCATCCCAATGGGTATCTATTTTATAAATTCAATACTGCTGAGCGCTGCTAAAGATAAAGCAAAAATTGCATCCCTTTTTAGCAAAGAAATTGAATGCTAGTAAAATAGAATGGATATTGTTCTGTCACTGATATGACTGGGGTAAGGCCTGTACCCTAATCTCACTATAGTTCACCATTATTAATGTCACCCGCTTCCTGTCTTCTCCTGCTCCTTCTGTGCCCACGCCCTCGCTACCCTCTTCCTGTCCCCATCCCTCCCAGTCATATTCGCCCTCTCCCACTTGTCCAGGCTCCCTAATCAGGGAAAAGGATGTGGATGCAGTAGATAGCAAGTATTAGCACACATATAACATAATAATTTTTATCATATAGACTCTAATGTAGCACTACTGCACCTTGGTTACCAACATCCACCACTGAAGCCTTACTTGAAGGGCTACATTCATTTACTTGAAGAAGAACTAAAGCTTATTTTATCTAGTGGTGATATTTAAGGGGGAGATTCTTGCTAATTGGGATTTTGCTGTACAATTCAGCAATACAATATCTATATATAAATACGAATCTAGTGGCTAGAAATTACAGAGCTTGCTGGACAAAAAACACAATTCTAAAGCATGTAGATGTGTTTTCATTTTGTAAAAATTCTACCGCGGTGCTGACATTTTACAGCATTGTAGTTCAAGGCAAGTTTTCCATCACTGAGTCACTGCATGGATTTTGTGAGAATATATTATGTAGCACTATCTAATGGCCACCTGTAATGCTCAGACTATGACTGAATGGTGAGAAAAACCAGTGGAGATATTTGTAGCATGTAATAATGCAAATGGACAGGAAACTAAGATGACTGGATAGTAAAATATTACTAAACCACTTGGTAGATGAATACTGAGGATGATTGGTCCACATTTCTAGCATGTAGCATGATGAAAAAAAGGTTTATTCCTATGTATTTTAAAAGCTTTGAAAATGCATTGAAATTATGATTGCTTTCAATGAATGTCAGAGTTTGGAATAGATGTGCCAAAAAGTCATTAGTGGGAGACATTTCTCCAGAGCACCAGAGGTTTGGCAACCAGAGGGTGGATTCAGGCAGCTTGATCATGTCAAGATATTGAGATTTGAACCCATCTTTATTTATCTGTTGTTTTACACTGGTGTGGAAGCCAGGAATTCCTCTAATTCCCAGCAGTTAGAATGAAGGCCTCACTCACCCATATAAAAGAGTTAGTGAGCCCCCACCCTGTGAATTGCAGGCTAGAATACTATGAATAAGTATTCCTGTCTGTACCACCCATTTTAAGGGAAAGTGGTGGATTGGAATATAGACATCATTTGATGAGCCCAGTAATGTTAAAATAAAAAGAAGGAATCTCAGTATGAGCTTAGATCAGATAAAACAATTATGATATGCGGGTCCTGCAGGCCAAACAAGTAGTGATTTTGATGCAGAAAGGAAAACATAGAAACATTCATTCTTTTATGAATAGTAACCAGGAAAAGTCCTATGTGTAACTGAAATAGAATATGTAACAATATGTAGTCAGGTCAGTCTCTTTTTATTGAACCTACTATGGAGTCATTTATTTCTTAATAAAAAACAATCATCCCCTTGTTTTTTGAAATACAAGTTTTGCTGTTGATCCTGTCACTAAAGGACATTTATAATATATTAAGATGTAATGAAGCTGTATCACTGACAGGGTGATGATAAAACCGAAAATATTTTTTTCTAACAAGAAACAGAATGCATTACATATAATGTCGAGGGGGAAAAAAAAGGAATAAACAAAATGTGTAATGCTAGCATAAAACTGTAAAGTACAGTTGCCTAGAGAACAAGCCCCATTGTTCTGCAAATTTCCAGGAACTGCTACCTTTATTTATTTCATAAATAAGCTTATGTCTAAAATCTTAGTAGCGTCTTGCCCCTTTATCATTTATACAGCTATTACTTTGTCAAGTATGATTCTCAATTGCCTTTGATTTGTTAAAATGTAGGGAACTGGAAACAAATCATACAAATATATTTTACAGTATTTTCTGTTCGCTTGGCTGCATTAGAGTGAAAACTACTGTGATTTCCACAGCTAGCTGCCATTGTATATTGATAGTCACCTGACATGTCAATAAACATCTATGCCAAGTTTTCTCTTATATTTTATCTTATTCATGACCAATACATTTGCAGCCAGTGATTTGTACCAGTAAACTCTTCCTGTCCCTAGTAATAATTTATGGGCCTGAGATTTCTTTAGTTTTGAGTAGAATATGGCTTCCTGATCTGCAACTGCTTTAGTCACACACAGAACAGGGCCTTCTACTGGATTCAAAAAGGCAAAATCAGAACATTCTAAACTTTGCTTATGTTTGGCATTCAACTTCACCTCCGTTAACATCACATTACTTTTAAACTGTTTTGTTTGAGCTTTACCAAGAAGGCTGGTAATATTATAATTTGTAGATCACATATTATGTAAGCCATTTGTACCTTTAGTTATCATGTGTTTTTGAGGGATCTTGTCATGTAAAATAGTCTGTAATAGTTCTGTAATTTTCTTTTCCAGTTTCTCTGTTTGTCTTGTCTATCTAGTAATGTAACAGGATCTGTTGCTGACTCCAGGACAAATTCAAGACTGATGTCAAGTAGAGGCATCCAGACTGGAAAGCCCCCAGATGGCAGCTGTGATAAGCCAAAGTAGATGGTGGTGTGCCAGTACAGTTTCAGTAGTGACAGCTGTATTATTACTAGAAAAAGGTGTTGGCCTAGGGGAGGTATCAGTGGCCATTGTTACCCAAGTTAGCAAATGTAGTGGTCATTGTAAGGCTGTCCAAAGAATCTGGTGAAAAGTGGCCTAACTGTTTAACTGGGAGTGAGGAACCTACTATCAGGGGAATTCATCAACAGGGGAAATCATTTAAAAAAAAATCTAGTAGCCTATAGCAACCAATCAGCTGCTAGTATTCACTGGTATACTAAAGCAAGAATAATAAAATACAACTTTTGGTTGGTTGCAATAGGTGACTAGACCTCTATAAAGTTTGTTCCTGTTGATGAATTCTCCTATATTTGTATTATTAATCTGTGAGCTGGTTCCTCTAATATATTGATGTTTTAAAATAAATCCTGATGTTCACATTGTATTACCATGCAGTGTTCCCAGCCTTTAAGCAGTGCCCACTTACATAAATGCCTATTCCCCCTTAATCGATTGTGGAATTCATAGGCAAGAAAGTATTGCAACTACCTCACAGTTTAGGTTTAAAATCTGTACATATGCTGTCAGGATATTCTCTGGAGGGTTGTAAAGACTACCCTTGACAATATCATATGCAGCAATGTGAAATGAAGAATTTCATATTACTCAAATTTCACATGGTCTGTAACACGGACAACTTTTCTGTGGCTCTCCAACTGCTGCTGAACTACAATTTCCAGAACCTAGATCAGCAAAGCAAATACACCTAATTAAACCAGCCGTGGTTATCTTAACAGATGTATTTAATATGCACTGAATTGCGTATATTGACTTCTGCATTTGTTGTACGCATTAACTGCCAACCTAAACCAATCAGAAATCTATTTTTAATAAATAGTGCAGTAATAAAATGTCAGTGTCATCCAATTTGGACTTACAAATGGTAGGGTGTCTGTTTTATGATACATCAATGGCAGACATAATTATTGTAAGTTATCCTATCTTTATTGTTACTTGTATTCTTGAAAACCAGGTGATGGTAGATTACCAGCGCATGACATTTACAAATTCTGGGGAGAAGAAAATATCATCTGTTTTTGTATCTGTCTCCCCCACAAATCTGTGCTTTTATGTTGCTTTAGGCCAATCAGTCACAAGTTAAGTCACGAATCACCGCTAACTTCGTGAATCCAATTAGAAGAAAACCAAAGTCATCAATTATTCTTTTTCAATCTGCCCAGTTTGGCTGAAGCAATCCAAGTGTTCGAGGGCCTCTGTACCCAATGTTCCTCCATTGTCAGGGATCCCTAGAGCTTTAAAAGTGAAAAGCAATTCTTAAAGCTGCTTTCCATCATGTCATAAATCACTGCTTTGACTTCCCAGTTAAATTACCGTGTCCTATAAACTTCTGCAATAAAATGAAGTCCCTTTTCTAGTGAGATAAACTATGTAACTTCAATTTGTTATATTTGGAATGAGAAGCTACTTTACATTACAGACACCTTTATTGCACCAAACTAAATTCTGGTTGCTATGACTATTACTCTCATTTTAATGTAAAATAAACTTTAGATATTGGCCTACGTTGGTTAAAATATCCACATGATGTGCATTTTGGTATAGTCAGCCCCAGGCAATTATGCCCTGAATACTTTATGCCAATTCAGAAGATATATACAGTATATCTGAAAAAAATATCAGATATAAGGCCCACTGAAGATTTCTTCCTGATGATTTAAAGGACATATAAATTCCAAATGTATTTTTTGATATGCTATCATTTAGCATAAAACAAACATTTTTCCAATAAATTGTTCTTATTTACTACATTACTGTAATGCTGCTAAAATCTGCTCCTAGAGAAATCCACACCCAGACAGTATCTTTTACACTTTGCAAGAATTGATGCAACTTGCTGTAGGCTGCCCTTGTACGTTTTTTTTAGTAATACCGTAGTTAGAACTGATGCATCAGACATTCTACTGAGCATTCATGGGCAGTTGTTTTGACAGTTACCCAAAGGGGAAACATTTGGGGCATTTTTATAATTGACAAGCTTTGTTCTTTTTTTATTAAATGACTATGTGACCCACCCAACCCCTCTCTCTGCTAGAATCAAACAGACTAATATTATCCATGCTGGAAAAAACATGGTGCCAGTGACTGAGGCGCCTTAGGCCCATCAAAGAATCTGATTGCAAGGACCTACAGTTTACTAGCAAAGCTTTTCCACTAGAGCGTAGATCATGATAAATGATTAATCTTGCAGGACATTACAAAAGAGCCAGTTGACTAATTGTTAAGAGTAATTAAGGGTAGCTAGGGACCTGCAAATGTTAAAAGTGATGCTTTTTTGGCACCAGGCCCCCCAGTAGAGAATTCACTGGTGCTCTGGTATGCCAGTCAAAACCTGCTGTTATACCAGGGTGACAATCTCCCAAACTGACAGCATTTTCATTTAACAATATATTGCTATATGAGGCATGATTTCAGTTAAAGATAGAATTGAGGAGTTTGAAGGTTAGTAACTAGGTGTTACCAGGATTGGTGATAGACAGTATAGTATGATCTATGTCACTAAGCCATACCTCTGTGCCATTTGTGACTGTGACAAATTAGAGTATCTAATACTATCTCTTTTTGTAAATAAACTGCATTCCCGTATGATGTAAACTGAAGGCCTCTTCTGTAAATTTGGGCTAGTTTTGGAGGACTGTTAACTGAAATTCAGACTGAGGTTGCACCTCTCAGAGGATCAAGGGAGTTGTAGGCTTCTGGTAAAAGGTAAACATTACCATTACCTTTTATTATACTAACACTGATGTAAAGGGGTTTTCTTGAGAACAAAGTGTCAGTACCATTGTGTACAGCTATTGATTTGTTCTGTATTCTCTTTAATAAATCCTTCCAGATATTTTTAAAGAATGGCTGGTATACAATGTCTGTGGATTTGACTAGAATTAGAAAGCAGGATCCCAAACCAGCCCTGTTTCTAGGAAGATGCAGGTGGTGCCACCTGGTCACTCGCCCACCCACAGCTGTCTCTGTCACCCCCTCCAGTCCCTACCTACTAGCATCACCAGTCAATCAGTCTGCGCACACATCCCATAGCAAAAGTAAGTTGGTGAGGGGAATCAGGTGGGAAGCAGTGAAAATGAAAGAACGGATGGTGGGCCAAGCAAGTATAGAATAAGAAGGGATGGTGGGCCAAGCAAGTATAGAATAAGAAGGGATGGTGGGCTAAGCAAGTATAGAATAAGAAGGGATGGTGAGCCAAGCAAGTATAGAATAAGAAGGGATGGTGAGCCAAGCAAGTATAAAATAAGAAGGGATGATGAGCCAAGCAAGTATAGAATAAGAAGGGATGGTGGGCCAAGCAAATATAGAATAAGAAGGGA
>WMED01029465.1:0-10261 GCA_019650415.1 Pipa parva
TATGTATGTGTATAGTTGGGTCTCAGCTTTGTTACAGAGCTTGTTAAAAGTGCTGCCACTGTGATAGCCCGCCTCCCGGAAGTCTCTGCAGCAGCCTATTCTAAAGGCGTGGAGTCGTTCGATAATGACAGCTTGCATATTGATAACGCACTGATTACGATATTATCTTAGACGATATATCTCAAACACCCCTACTGACATCATTATTATATCCTCACCCAGTGATTACGTTTGTGTAACAACTCTACTAACATGTTCATATCTCATCAAAAACAAGCCATCCTCGAGAATAATGACTTTCTTGCTGATTTTATCGGCATTCCAAGAGTTGAGTATCTTGGGTAATGAATCCTTTATCTCAGAAATTTCACCAAGTGTCTAAATCAATCTTTTATCCTACCAGTCCTCACTGCCAAATTCCTCTTCACTTCATTCTTCTATTCTTTAGTTGGATCCCCAGATAATCTGATATAAGTGTTTGATTCACCATTTGGGGCAATAACTCCTTTCTCTTCTGTTCTTTACCCATCACATAAAAGATGTTTGCAAAACACAATGCTATAATGTGTTACTAATCCTTTAACTTTATAATATCAGTAAAAACATTGAAAACCATTAACAGGCATGTCAAGTCAGATTTACAATGTTCACTCTCTGATGCCACAGGTCCTTTCATTTTAAGATGCAACATCTTTTCTTTTTTTTACCGCTGGATAAAAACATATCCCTGGTATACTGAAAACACAGAGCAAAGATGGCTTCCCCTGTCAGGGATAATTAAAGGTACCTGTTTCTCTCTGTATATGTCATCAGCCAGGTATTTTCTACAAGGCAGAAATTAAAACGAAATGCTGAGTAATCTTGAGCTACAGCTATCATTTCCCTTTTTTTATTTTTTATTTTTTAAGTGCTCCCAGAATATTGAATAATTGAACAGAATTGTACATCTTAACGGTCTCCTTTATTGGTACAATAAGATTTTCATAGAGTGTCTTGTTTAATGGTGTCCAATGATTTTGGAAGATTAGGAGAGGAGAAAGCTCTGTATATATTTCCCAATGCATCCGTTTACACATATACAAAGCACAAATAGAATGTTCACCAATGTTACCACAATTGTTTGGGCAGGAAGTGAACTGCAGCAGATGTATCAGGTCGAGAACAAAGAAATATTGTTCAAGGTGAGAACTGAGTCTGTCACTATGAAGCTGACAATGTTCAATAGGAAAGTCTGCAATGGGATGTGTAGGGCAGTACATTCCATCAATTTTTCACCTAGAAGTTATACAGATTGGAAAGGGGTTCAGTTGCTTTGAAAATTCAGTAAGTTTTAAAAATGGATGTAGCATCTAAAACAAATAATCAGGACATATATCAATATATTAACCACTTAAATAACCACTGCTAGTGTAAACTATTTCTATACATCTCATCTTGAACAATGATAACAATGATTAAATTAATATATATATATATATATATATATATATATATATATATATATATATATACACAAACACACCCACATAATAAAAGATGCACATTAACTTAGGTAACATGTACACTTGGTTGATCTTCACTGACTTTGTCTGTCTACACCCTCAATTCAAATTTTAAAAAAATAAACTATGCTTGTGTTGGCAATGAATGACTGTGAGCAATAAATTAAGAAACTTCTACTCCTTTGAACTCCATACTTAACTTTATTAAAATCACACCAAATTTACATTCTCTCACCCATTAAACACACAGCTTACCCACTTGATGAACTACTGCTGGGACTTTGGAATTAAATTAACCTGATACCAAGGTACTAACTCTAAGCATAAGCAAAACTACCAAAAAGAAGAAAAAGGCCTGACCCACACACACTAATCCAATGTAAAATGATGGAGGTGTGGACGGAACTGGAGGAACCAGTGGAAGAAACCCTAAGAAGCTGAACAATAAAAGATAAGACAAGGTGATTTTAATTCCCCAACTCAAACTCAACTCAGCATGTGGGCTGCAGAGCAAGATCACAGCCAATCGGCAGGCCGCACTAGGTCTACAAAAGGCAACAGTTTTGTAGACTGTTTTGTGCCAGTCAGTGCAGCAAACTGTTGTTCATGCAGCGTGTCATAATGTCTACGGCGCACATTGTACTCCTTGGGCACAGAGATGCATTGCAGACAAATCAGACAGGCGACGACATTATTAAACACGGTATGGGCGGGACCAAAGAGAAATAGGCCAGGCCATTTACGGCAACAGACCGCACGCAGCTGCAGCAGCTGCACTCAAACATAGCTATTGCCAGGCTTTGGGCGGGGCATCCACGGCAAAGCACCATAGAAGTAAAACGAATAATATAGTTTATTATCTAGCTAGGATAATAAACTATATTATTCGTGGATCTTCATGGATTAGTCTGCGGGCCGCACAAAATAGTTCGGTGGGCCACGTGCAGCCCGCGTGTTTGAAATCCCTGATCTAGAGTAAACGATCCTTGAAAAATGCATTTAGCAAGGCTGTATTGATTGCATTTGATTTTAATGCTATGAGCAGCCTTGCTCATTGCATTTAGTGTCCCTGAGGTTTTAGATGATTAGATAAGTAGAGATGATCTGAGAACCTTATAAAAATGGAGGGAAGATAAGGCATACAGGACACAACTTCCTTTTTAAAGGCAGAGTGAAGGAGAGGATCGCTCAATCCACTGAAGCAGTATAAAGAACAGCGGGTGCCAAGGAGTAAGAGGCCTAATGTAGCAAACAACAAACGAACGAAGACTCCGGCACTCCGAAATAAATAAAATCATCCAAAATTTATTGTAATAAAGTTAAAATCCAAGCGTCATGGTAGTAAAATAAAAGACACCGGGTCCTCTTGTCTTTTATTTTACTACCATGACACTTGGATTTTAACTTTATTACAATAAATTTGGGATGATTTTATTTATTTCAGAGTGCGGGAGCCTTCGTTTGTTTGTTTCCTTTTTAAAGGGGCAGATTAATAAACTACACCTAATGTACATTGCAGCCAGCAGAAGGTCAGAATCACAGAACTTAATTAAAGAATAAGGTATGGGGTCAAGCAAGCATGTAGTGATACAGGAGGAAGAGAGAAGTTGAGAGACTTCAGACTAGGTAGCAATAGAAAGAGAATTCAGAAACTCAGATGGGGATGTAGGTAGAATAATGTCTGTGTCGTTAGGGGGAACAGCAATCTGGTTGTGGATGTTATCAATTTTATTTCTAAAGAAGATGGCAAAATCTTGTAGGGACTGGAGGGGGGTTTATGTGCCTGAAGATGAGGGGCGTAGAAGCGTGTTGAAAACAGAAATGAGGATAATGAGGATCCAATATGATGGCCATGAGTTACTGGCACCAGCAGTTCTATAAAATAGCACTTCTGCCCAAAGGTATTGATTTAGTGATTCATACTGTAGCAGTTTAGGCTGGCAGACCATGTAATTTCTTGGCAGTCTTTGTACAGTAACTGCAAAATTCAGCTATGCCAGAGTTAGGCTGAATATTTAGGGAAGAAATAATACTTGCCGTTTGTTTCCCTTGATTAGTTTTCCTGAGAGCTGACAATTTCCTCTCCCATTCCTTTTTGTTCTGCACAAGAAGAAAAAGCTGCCTGACTGCATTGGTTAAGCAGTGTGCTGACCTTTTGGCTGCATAAATTAAGTTGGAATGCAGGAGATTACAGAGGGAAAACTGACTTGTGCATATGTTCTAAGTAGTAAGTAGGGCAAAAATGTCCGGGGGAGGGTACCTTTTTATGAATAACTGGCCAGTACACGTCACACACACATTTCCTGGTGCAGGAGTTTATCAGTGCTGCTTACTCAATCATTCTGCGTCACATGAAACATCTACTAGGGAGAAACGCTTCTCACTAGGATATAGTACTGCATATGTAAAGATGTATACGGGGGTTATTCACTAAAGTATGAATTATTGCGTATAGGTTTGAATTCGCCAGCAAAAGACAGTCGCAATAGACTGCTACTGTCACAGTCGTGTCTTTATAATGAGAATATTGTCGTAGACGCAACTTACTATGGAAAATTATAGCTCCTCCAATCAGATCCCTGCTAGATTGTGATTTAAGGGACCTGATTGGAGAATTTTAATGTCAGTCATCCTTTTAGCTCCGCCAAACCAGACTTGAGATTCAGTGGGTTTTAAACTAAGGTGTGAATTCAAGTGTCGAATTAGCAAACAGCAGATTCCTATAGCAAATCCTCTACAATTTTTCCATTGTAAAATCGCAACAATTTTCCCATAATAAAGTCGTGACTGCGACAATATTTTCATTATAAAAGATGCGACTGTCTTTATCTGGTGAATTCGCACCTATATGCAACAATTTGGACTTTAGTGAATAACCCCCTCAATTCAGGCATCGGAGCAGAAAAGAAGCAGGGAGTTACTACAGTCTTAGCTTAGGGAGTTGTATTAGCATTCAGCTAAGGCAACTCCCTGCTTCCTAAAAAAAAAAAAAGTCTGTTAAGTGGACCTGACAGCTCCACTTAAAACTTCCTAAAAACCCATAATCTTTTACATGGATTAAAAGGCAGGCATTCTAACTTACCCTGTTTCCCCGAAAATAAGACAGTGTCTTATATTAATTTTTGCTCCCAAAATTACACTATGTCTTATATTTCCCTAAAGAAAAAAAAAATCACACTCATACAAAGTAAAAAAACAAAAAAAAAACAAAATGGGAAAAAATACAATATTTAAAATACACTGTGCTGCCTGACCCACAAAACCCCTCTCACACTGTGCTGCTTTCTCCCACAACCTCCTTCCCACACTGTGCTGGCTGCCCCCAAACCCCCTTCCCACACTGTGCTGCTTGCCCTCCTTCAGGGCACATGTAGTAGGGAGGGGGTTAAACAGATCTTACTCACAATCCTATTTTCACCCCCTCCCTGCTCCATGTCCTCTGAAGGGGGAAGGGGTGCTATCTTGCTGCTCACCCCCTCTTTCCCTTTTCCCTGTTCCCCTGCTCAGCTCCGTCTGCAGTAGATTACTGTTACAGCGCTCCTCACTTCCCCCCCCCACCGCTTCTTGATGACATCATTACTGTGTGGTGGGAGGAGGCAGAGAAGAGCGCTGTAACAGGAGGTTGTCTGCAGAAGCCAGAATTCGGGGTGCCTTACCGGTAATTCCAGGGGGTGTCTTATTTTCAGGGGGTGCCTTATTTCAAATGCCACAGTAAAACATCCCCCATGCCTTATTTTCAGGGGATGTTTTACTTTCAGGGAAACAGGGTATTTCTCTGACACTGTTACTTGTTTTGTGGTATAGTATTTATGTGCCACATCAAAAACATACCATTAAGTCAGTAAAATTATTCTGATTATTTTGAAAGAAAAAATATTGGGACAAAATACAGACAAATATTGCAGAAGTAAAGTCACAAATACCAATGTAATTGTGAAAGATTGTGGGGCTTACTCTTCAAAGTCAGAATTTGACTTTTTTTTTTATTTGAATCTTTATTATAAATTAATAAAAGCATTTACATACAATTTATATTTAGAATTATTTTTTTTTCCATTTGTAGTAAACATTTTGCATTGAATTGTAACTATTACTAAACATATTTATTACAGATTAATGAGAAAATAAAATGCGTTAAACATTAGCTTATGTTGTAATGATTATTTCTAATGCTGCAAAATAAAATATAGGTATAGTTTTGTGGGTTTTGGGAGGGGGGGAAGGGTAGATTCTCTTTGGTTTGGGAATAGTAGTGAGGGAGGGTTGTGGTAGAAGCATCCTTGACGGGTGGGTTTTTAGTGTGTCGAGTAGTTAGTTTGGTTTTGAGTCTAAGTAGGTATTCCACTGAAACCAGAGGTTTTCTTCTTTCTATGTCCTGTCATATGTGTGAGCTCTTATGAGTTCAATTGCTTTAATGTAGTTGATTTTGGGGATTTGGTGGGTTATGTTGGGGAGATCTAGTTTTTTCCAGTTTGTTGCTATTAGAGTTTTGGCTGCATTGAGTATGTGGGAAGCTAGTCAGAATTTGACTGTTGAAGAGAATTCTCAATACTTTGGGCCGCTGTGCTCCGAAAGTCATGAATTCTCTACTCCTTATTCACTAAACACAGGATTCCTATAGCGAGAAAGTAAATGGTTTCAGTAACCCTATCTTGTATAGTGTAGTCAGTCAGACAGTAGCAGCCTTGCCATCAGCCCCCTAAATCAACACAAATCTGGTGAAGTAAAACTGGCAAATACAATGCAGTTGCCTTGGAAAATTTGCTACAGCAACAAACTGCAACACTTGATTAACAGAAGAATGACCTTTGTATGGGCAAGCAAAGTGGGGCAAAGAGCTCCTTATGTCTGCTACTGTTATAAGCATCTAAATTGGTTAAATTCACCACATCAGAGTTTGTTGAATATGTGAAGAAGTAGTGAATAACTGTGAATTTGGACATTTATGTGACTGCTTGGACCTTATGAATAAGCCCCTGTATCTTATATACTCAAGGATTCTTGAAAGTGACAAAACACACTCTCGACAACTTGCCAGTGACTAAATGATGCAGGAAGACCTTATGCAAGATTAGATTAGATTAGATTAGATTAGATTATTTATTTGTCACTGGATAGTACAAGCATACATATCAGTGAAATTACATGTGCGTCCAGGATAAAAGCAGTGAATTCAACTAATAAAGAATAGTAATATAGTATATAGTAATAATTTAAATACATTAATTTTTAAATAGTGAAAAGAAAATAATGGTAATTTGCAATGCTGAAATATATATAGTGCATTATATACAGTAGATAGGTATAGGGAATATGTACCAGGAGAGAGTGGGGATATAGGATATAGTCCCAGGTGAAGATTATTGTACTGTAAGGGAAAGGTTAAGTCTGATGATGGAATCAGGGAAGAAGCTATTTCTCAGTCTGTCAGTACGAGATTTTAGACATCTATACCGTCTGCCAGATGGAAGGAGGGAGTAGAGTCCATGGTTTGGGTGATGTACATCAGCAATGATGTTATGAGCTCTGGACAAGCAGCGGCTTCTGTAGATATCTTCAATAGATGTTAGTTGGGTACCAATGGTTCTTTGTGCTAGTTTGATTACCCTTTGAAGTGCATTTCTGTCCTTGACATTACAGTTACCATACCAGGCAATGATACCGTAGGATAGAATGCTTTTGATAGAGCATCTATAGAAGTCCATTAAAATTTGTGTGCCGACACGTTCTCTCCTGAGACATCTAAGGAGATAAAGTCTATGATGGGCTTTACTTAGGGACTTAGAGGAGTTTAGAGACCATGTTAGGTTGCTAGTTAGATGTATACCTAGAAATCTGAAGTTGTCGACCCTTTCCACAACTGTATTATTGATCAGGACTGGGGGGTGCTTGAACGTATGATCTCTTTTCCTAAAGTCAATGATCATCTCCTTAGATGTGCAACAAAAGCAGATTAGCACATAATATGCCCTCATATGTGATGTGGCAGTTACATAGGCAATGAATTAAAAACAATTCTACATGACGTTTGCATCACTGCTCAAATACAGAAATTTGCATTTATTAGCAGTAAACCTATGTGCAAAGAGAAGAGAAAAGTGTGCCATGACTGCAGAGGTTATTTATTTTAAAGTAAAATATAATACTTTCAATAAATATTGTCTTGTGAACAGAACACTTCCATTAATGATCAAGAGTTCTATGTGTAGGACCTCATAAAAAAGAGTCTGTTGATCAGAATCAGGATAAGTGATGAGAAGCGACTATGAGGCACTTCACCAATGTAGCCTACAACTGCACAAAACAGCAGAGATGGGAGAGGGCTGCACTGCCTGAAGTACAATATAAGAAAGTAAATGTAATTTGAAAAAAATGACATTTCACAAAGTGATGCCACTATTTATTTTCATAAAAGTTTGTCCATTTCGTTTGTTTGGAGACTTTACAGGGAAAGCCCACAGATATATTGAAAAGCTATGTCACATGTTTTTTTAGAACTTTTTACACTTCCAAAAATTCAGAAAGATTTGCAATTTTAAAAATACATTTGCTTGAACTTTTTTTGACCTTTTCGGGGCACTTCATGAATGATATAACATTCCATTGAAAACAATGGTACTGTGGAAAAAACTGCCATGTCAATCTAAATAAGAATCGTTTCCTTTATGGGGTTATTCTTCCTTTCATTTTCTTTCTCCACAGTTCTGATCTGTCTGGCTCATCACACAGATACAGATGACTTGGTTATGATGCAATAAATTCTACTAAGACTTTCATCTCTCTCTCTCTCTCTCTCTCTCTCTCTCTCTCTCTCTCTCTAGTAAAATTAGCATCTATCTGCTTGCACACAAACTCTCATGTAATCCTCAGTTAGTAGACCTTACAGCTAGTCGCATACTGTATTTATGCAAACAATAATGTCTTAAAACGTCTATACTGGAAATGTTAATGCAATAAGATTCATAAAATTTTATTTTCATACAGCAGATTAAGGATGACTTCAAATTAAAAGCAGGTAAACCAGTAACATTGTTGCTAGTGTCAGACAAGAAGAATTTCTAACTTAAAGTTCAATAAACTTACATATGTATTGGAATGTATGGGAAATACCTACATTAGCTATAGCAATGCTTGCTCAGCCTTGACAATAAAGATTTAAATAGAGCAATAAACTGTTAAGCTGCAGTAGTTATGCAGAAGATCAGCCTGGATATTATTACATAGCTATTATTTTTTTCAAATATATGCATGCCCCCTCTAAGTTGGAGGCCCAAGCCTTTTAGAATTGTCCTTGGATTTCTTATTTAACTCTGCCTTCAGATGCAAAGCAACATGATAACCTGGACATTTTGCTACATGCTGTAATACCATAAAGCTGGGTGGTGTGTGAACATCTGTCAGGTTATGCTTCCCACAATGATCTGAACAAAAATAGAAAAGGGATGATAACTCGGATATGTATTTTATCTTCAGTGGGCAGGCAGAAAGAGAGTGGGAATCCATACACTTGTGGTGATACCCAGTATGAGCTATTGATCAGGGCGTTGGTGCATCTGTTGGGATGGGAGGGAGGATACTGAAACACACACATACACATGGGGTTATTGACTAAATGTATGTATGTATGTATATTTTAATTTATTAAGCGCCACAAGGTTACGCAGCGCTGTACAATCCAGTAATAATACAGACAAGGGTGAAGTGCGGAACAAAGAAGTGAGAATTCGACTATCGAATTCTCAAACAGCAAATTCCCATAGCAAATCCGCCACCGCAACAAATTTCCCATTGTAAAGTCGCGACTGTGACAATATTCTCATTATAAAGACATGAGACAGCAGCAGTCCATTGCGACTTTCTTCACCTGGCGAATTCACACCTTTACACAACAATTCAGACTTTAACCAATAACCCCCATATACAGGTCTGGTCACTGCTAGCTACAGTATACAGTATACATACCTCTGCTTTAGTATCCCAGTCATTAGTCCCTGTGCATCCCAGGCAGCAGAAGGAAACCAGGCTGAGTCCCAGCAGCAGCAATCTCTCAGCCCCTAAGCACTCCCTCCGGGTAAGTCTGTCCCCGCTTAACCCAACTCCATCTGCCATGTTCTTTAGGGTTCAACTTTTCCCCTTTGAGTTCTACTTCGTCCCGTCTTGAGATGGTTGATTTGCCAACTCTCCCTAATCACAAACTCACTGGCCGGGATCCAAATCGACTCTCCCCCCTTTAATAGCCTCGACTAAGGAAGACCGTGATTGTTTAGGCACAGTCTGCAAAGCCGCTTCTCCGCCTGGTAGACCGCTTATTCCGATCTTGCATCCGCCGGGAGATCCACAGGCATGACCGGTCTATAGTCGCGGATCATATCAGAAAACGGCAGTGGTCTGACTGGGGGAGGTCTCTTGCACCCTGGCTACTGGGGTACGGTGTGTGCGAAGCCATGCTTTCCCGACTGCATCTGCACAGCTCCTTCTCTGGCAAAGCCCTGATTCCCCCTCCCTCCTCCTTTCATCGTCACTTGTGTCCCTCCTTCCCATCCACTCCCAGGGACAGGAATAGAAAGCGGCACAAACCTCTCTCCATTGAAATAACTCCTAGTGTAACTGCAGTCCTGCTTATTCCTATTATTGTGTATTGTGTGTCCCTGTCCCGGAGCAAACAGCCAGCACACACTAGGAGGCTGGCACTGTGGGGTACAATGGCAGTATCTCCAGCTGTGTCCCTGTGCACCTGCGCCTAAAGGGGAACAATAGTC
>WMED01029466.1:0-10261 GCA_019650415.1 Pipa parva
CTTATATAAGGAATAGAACAGACCTTTACAGGACATTTCATTATTCTCCCAAATTCTTATCAAAATATATTCAGCATATACTTAAATGAACTAACTCTACCAATTTATTATATGTTTTTGGAGTCTGAGTCGGTGCATTTTATAACGACTCCGACTCCACAGCCCTGTAACAGACTATACAAAAATTGTCCAGTTCATAACCTTACTAAAATGGATACCTAATAAAACAGTGAAGAGATTGTAGGCCAGAAATCACTGTTGTTTCTCTGCTTTCTCCTACATAATGTATTTTTCAAAATTCTTAGGGGGTTATTGAATAAAGGGAGAATTCGACTGTCGAATTCTCAAACAGCGAAATAGCATCCTGGACCGCATGAAATTTCCCATTGTAAAGTCATGACCGCATCCTTATTTCCATAGTAAAGTCACAACTGTGACAATATTCTCGTTATAAAGATGCAACTGCGACAGTAGCAGTCTATTGCGACTGTCTTTAGCTGGCAAATTCACACCTTTACGTAAGAATTTGGACTTTAGCCAATAACCCCCTTAACCTTTTGTAAGGTTATGTTGTGCTTCATTGAGATATAAAAATAACAATGTAACAACAAAATCAGTGTGCTTTTTGAATAAAAACACAAAAAAATTGTATTTTTATTAGTGATTGAACAAGGTGAGAATTATAAAAAGACTTTAAATCACAGTATTTTGTAGGTCAGCACTGTCCAGAATGTTCACCTTAATCTGAATAAACCACTAAGGCTTAACTATTTTGCCACATAAAATAGTATTTGTTCTAAGGCAATTAATTGAGCCTCTCATGTCTCATATGAGGATTGACTATATTGAGTCTGTGCATTGAAATAAGAAGATGCACCATGCTTCCATTGTTTTTAACTGCTAGTGATTTAATAATTTAATTTATACTAATTGCATATTGTTGGAAAATGTGCCCTGTGTTTGCTTCTTCTAATACAGGGGTGGGTAAGCTGTGAGCTGAATTCGGCCATCAAGAACTCCCGGCCCTGCCCGTGGGAGGATAATAAAATGGGGGGCGTGGCCTAGTGCCATAGGTGTCAGCACGCTAGGCACACCCCTTCTGGCCCACTGAAACCATTGGGCTGTTCATGCGGCCTGGTGGCGTAAACGTTTGCCCACCCTTGTTCTAATATATTACAGGTGTATGTCTGGACACCTTTTCTGCCAAGAAAGTGATGTGTAAAAGCATACTCAATATAAAAATTCCATATCAACATGTGTGTTTTCCAGTCTGAAGCAGCATTGTCAGTGGGAGACCACATATCCCATCTTGATCAAAAAGACTTGGTCAACAGTACTACCGTTTTAATGGTCAACAGTGGTTCAGCAGAAATTTAGAATGTAAAATCTGGAATTGTTCAAAATCTATGCTTGGTAAGAGATAAGGAACCTGAGCACAATAAGGCCACATTATCTTTTATTAAGCATTATAGATTTTCTGTAAAAAGATCTAAAATTGATAAGGTTATCCTTACAAGTGATATATATAGTTTTTACAGCAGCTGTTATTATTGTTTTGAAACCTTCCTTTATTTTCACCTTTTTTTGATCTAATCATATCAAGGTGTTTACTTTCTCAACCTCAGATTGCTAATTAAGTGCTGCTGCCAGTTCTTGGCAGTTGAGTGCTGCCATTGTATGCAAGTAATGCTGCTTTAAGGATTTGCTGGTGATCCTGTGTTGGGTAGCAAAATCTTTGGTACAAATATGTCAAGAAAGAGGAGAGGGTATTTACATAAAACTTAACAGTTGTTGTAAAATGAAACTCCCAGGTAAAGATTACTTAAGGTACAAAATTAAACGTGAGGGTATTTTCTAGATGCCTTTAAGGCCGAAAGTGTAAATTTGCATTGCAGTACAGACACAAATTGTCTATGCATTATTCAATAAACGGCAGTTTCCTTTCGTGAAAAAGCAAACAGCGGTGCACACTATTAGACATATAGTTAGTTGTGCAAATTCACATAAGTGAGTACTTAATTTCACATATGGATCTGTTTAAAGGACAAAATGTCACTATAACTAGTGAGGTTATCACCACAGCACCCAAAATAAGTACAAAGAAAAATGGTTGATTTACACATACATGCAATTTCACATATTACAATCATGCACGCATTTCATGCCTTTCAATTTCTCCAGTGCTGTGTTGGTATCTATGATTTAAATTGCAGTTTCATGAAAATTGCATTTTAAAAACTTAATGAATGCAGATATATTTACAGATGCGTCAGAAATATGATTGCTATTTTAATTAATACAATATTTTAGGGTGTGATACTACTTTAAGAACACCTGAATTAACCAATTTAAAATAAAAACATCTATTTTTTGGGTTATCCTCAGGAGCGTGTTGGTCTTAATAATGATGTATAAAAAATCCTCAGGCTTAATAACCAAAGAATACTGCAAATGAATTGTTGTAACCGTAGAACTCGTTCTATTCTGTACAGCATTTCTAGCTACAGATAAAATATATCTATAAAATACCTGTTTTATTCAATGGATTTAAGTCTCCCTTAGCGCAACCATTTGAAATATCCAAGGGAGTAATTATTGTTCTGTTAGAAGACTACATATTTGTAAAATAAAGATGTTGGAGCAGGTCTGTTTCATGTAAATACTATGCACGTATTCTGAACACACTGGCACAGTTGTATTGGTTAAAGGAAAAAAAGTGCCTTTACACTTTCAGGATGAAAAATGGTAATATTGGTATCCTTAAGCTGCCTGTAGCAACAGCTTTGTCAGTAGTGTAGACTGAAATGCTTATTATTGTATTTCTGTATTTGTACTAATGCATTATCTCTTTGTATAGTATTAATCCTTACAAACCAAGCCAGAAAACATCATTCTCAGACAGCTACCCCAGTGATTTGGAGGAGCAAAACAGGTATGAACAACTTTCACTTGGTGATAGCCTGTTTAGTATGAAACTACTAATGCCACTGTGCCAAAATCAGTTTTAGTTATGCACAAATGGAAAAATTGTCTGTATTCTGGGAAATGGTGTTTAGGACTAAGACCCTATCATTTGTTTGAGCTCTGTTGCAGTTTGTTACTACTATAGACTTAGTGGCAGCCAGAAGAGGGCATTTTGCTTGGTGGAGTTTGTGTTGCATTTGTAGTTGGTATTTTCCAATTGGGAAAGGATTGAGTGTTACGGTTTTGTTAAGAATGTGTTGCAACTTTAGTACATTGCTCAGGAAGGCTTACTATGTGTTTGCCACATGCAGTTTTCTGCAGGTTAAAAATGTGTAAAAATGGCGATGAGCAGTTTCAGAGACTCCCTTCCATTAGGTTACCCTAATTACCACCAGCAGCCAATTCCGTTGCCAGTTCCTTTACTGCAGGGCCAGGCCAAGGTGTTTTTTGCATCCTAGGTGGAGTAGTGAAAATGTCCATGATGACAGACGCCCCGCACTCCACCACCACTACCCCACACACACCTGCATAGGCCCAGTTTCAGACTCTCAGCCTGCTCCTATTCTATTCTTCCACCGCAACCCCCCTCCTACACTGTGCTGCTCCCTCTTTCCTGCTCCCTACCCTCTGAAGAAGGGGATGCTATCTTAGTGCTCACCCCCTCCTTTTCCCTGTCCCTACCAACCTCTTCCGTGGCCTGGCTCTGTCTTCTGTAGCGCCAAGAGCTACAGTGTTCCTCTCCCCAGCACTGCTTTAATGTCTTGCCGATCACAGGAAGTTAAATCATTGCTGGGGGGTGGAAGGTAGGGACAGGGAGAGGGGGGGTGCATAGCAATGGCACCCCCTTCCAGCAGCTCCCTAGGCAGCTGCCTACCCTTCCTGCTCCACAGCCTGGCCTTGCTTTACTGTGTCAGAATGCCTACTGTAGATGCCAAATTTCATTTTTACTCTTGTATAATTAAACACATTGAAATCAAGAATCAAAATGTTCTGTTTATATCTTCAAGGTATGTAAGAATTACTTTCTTTTGTCAACATTTTAAAATGGTGAGCATTCATCTAACAGAAGCTCTCAATAAGTTTTAGGCTAAATAGATCTGCAGGCTTTTTCTAGTGGTAAAACTTCTACTGATAGAAATTAAAGTGGTTGCTGGTAGTGTTTTCAGGGAAGTTAATAGGGGCTCTTGGCAGGCTGGTCAATTACTATTTTTTGGTGTTTTACCGCATGCGACAAAAAGTGTGCACAGTGTAACCTTAGCCTTGCACAAATGTTCTTGTTCTGTTTGCCTAAAGTTCTTTGTGTTGTGTTCAGTCAGCTACTGTTGTTTTTGGATAAGTGGCAGACAGAACTAAGCTGAAATCTTTACTAAACGATTTGGATTTAATAGTTTTTTAAAAAAACATAAAAAAAAACTTTTCTACTAAATTCTTTTTTTAAATTAATTTGTTTTTATTTTATTATCTGCAGCTTTGAGGAGCTTTTTGGCCAGCAATATCAATATCTCCCAGGGACTGAGGAGTACTGCGAGAGGTATCAATATACTCATAATGGTAAGGACATGTGGATTGTGATTATGTTAGTCAAATATTTGTATGTTCTATAGCAGGAGTACAGGCACTAGTACTGGGCAGCAGAAAAAGAAAAATGTTTTAACTTTTAATTTAGTTTCCAGTGTATTGCCTCTCACTGTCTGCAATGTGTTTTACTTCCACCTATGCCTTATCGGCACTTAGGTGCAATATGCAGTTTGTGTTTTGTTATGCGCATAATTCTTTTTGACACACCCCTACGGTCTGTGGAAGATTTTGATTTGCATGAAACTGTGCCAAGATTGGTGACTGCTGTTCCATAGGTAATATAGTCCTAACAGTGATACTGCAGCAGTCATGGTTGTAATGTACCCTAACCATAACTGATTTTCTTCAAATACTGGGTCTGACAGCCTAAACCACTATAATATGAAGCAGCAAATTGGTACTGTAGAAAAAAGAAATATGGTGCCACATTTGCTTTTGCACACGTAGTGGTGCCACATAATAAATAGGTAGTCATACTTCCAGTGCAAAATCTCCTGTGGCTCCATCCATATTCTTTTTATCTACAATATTAAAGTAGAGAGATGACAGTAACTTCTGGAACCCAGGTGTGGTCCTGAAGAGTCTACTGCACCAATTGAGTTATCGTTGCAGCGAATCAGTACCTTTGGGTTGTAGTATTATATTATAGAACTGCTGGTGCTAGTATCTCATGACCACCTCATTGGATCCTCGGTAATATGCTAATGAACCGTGACACATCATCACATATTGTTTTGGCTGGCTGGGTAATGTCACATTGTACATTAAACTGTGAATATCAATTAGTATTTTTATTAATTTGACCTTAAAGGAACAGTCTAGCTATAAAAATAAAACGAAATAAGTGTTAAATGTTTACAATAGATATGTTCTGTAATATACTTTATCAGAACATATTTATATGTAAAAAAAAAATAAAAAATCTGACTTATTTATTAGATCCTACCTGTCTCTGTAGTCCAGCTGCCTTGCTTCCTGTTGTGCGGGCGACACAACAGTGCCCTGAACTCCTCAAACTTTTGAGGAGTTTAAGGAGTGCATCTGAAGCCCCTGCTCGTCCCCGAAGCTTTATCCTGGCAAGGAAGGAGCGCTTCACACTGCTTCCTGCTAAAGTAGCGGTAGTAAGTGAGTTCACAATGTGCGCTCCAGTAAAGCATCAGGAACACTCTGAGAAGCCTGTGAAAGCGTTCTCGATGCTTCACTAGAGCCTGCATGTGAACGCTTTCAGAACTCTGTGGCTATTGGAGGAGGCTGTGATTCTTTAGACACGCCTCCTCCAGAACGGCTTCAGGAAGCTGTTGGACAGCTTCCACTTCTTAACAGATAGAAGAGCTCCGGCTTCCACAAGATAATATAAAATGTAAGACCTTTTTTAATTATTTGTTTATTTAACCATTAGTAAACTTTTTATGCCACTTAGACTACTTTATTACATGCATTCCAGACTGTTCCTTTAAGATAAACATTTATGTAGTGGGGCGAGAGACGGAGCCTAATGACAGTCTTGAAATCTGCATCTAAAGATGACAGTTGCTAGTGGTTGTGTTGCTTATGGCTGGTTTACACTGGAAAGTTTTGTACAGCTCACATATTGCTACAAAAAGTTGCATTAGTTGGCAATAGTTGAATGTGACTGCTACTTTTATGCAACAACTTTGGGTAATTGAAATTTGAGTAAGCACTGAAATTGTACAGTCCTATTTACACTTGTTGCAACAAATTTACAGTTTATTATGTCTCCCATTGTTTTCATGCCACATAAGGCCATTCTCATAGTTGCAACAACTGAAAAACAGTAAAATCACTGCAAGTGTAAATTGGAATTTTGCTTTTGAGCAACAGCTGCAGAGTTGCCAATATAAATGTGACCAATAGTCACTATAGTGCTGATATAACTGCCCACTTACATATAAAACTCCTTTATACTAAGCCAATTGCTAACACAAATAGTTAAAAAAACAAAAAAAACATTTAGGGAAGAAATAATACTTGTCATTTGTTTTGCTAATTAGTTTTTTCTGAGAGATCCAAATCTGGCCCGTGGACATCTTTGGCCCAGTCTTTCTGCTAATGTTGGCTGACAGGCAGGGCCGTGGAGTAGGCGGCCATGCTCACCCCCCTCCTCCCTGTCCCTTAGCGCTACAGTGTTCCTCTCTCTCAACTTCTTGTGAAAGAGGAACGCTGTAGTGCTAAGTGCTAAATGAGATGGAGCCGGGACAGGGAGAAGGAAGGGGGCGAACACCAAGACAGCGCCCCCCTCCTTTAGAGGGTAGGGTGTAGAAAGGAGGGGGCAGCACAGTGGAGGATGTTGTGGGAGCAGTCTGGCCCTCTAAAACCATTCCTGTTTCTCATGTGGCACCATGGGAAAATTAATTTCCCACACTTGCACTAAGGAATAGTACTATATACTGTGTGTATGTATATGTGTGTGTGTGTGTGTATGTATATATATATATGTATGTATGTATGTATGTATATATGTATATATATATATATATATATATATATATATATATATATATATATATATATATATATATATATATATATATAATATAATATAATGTAAACTGACAATACTTCTCTTTTAAACACAAGCAAATTAAAACTGTCACTGATTTAAGTGAAAGTTTGCATAACTTAAAGACCGATTCAGCTGAATATGTGGATTCTTGTAGATCAAAACTTAAAAATTTTGTTATGCCACAAGTATTTCCTTGGTAGAGCATTTTAATGACATTGGAAATGTCTGGGGAGATTTTCTACCTATTTAGCAACAAGCTTCCAAAGACAGTGACTTCAGCTGGTACTGTCATAATAAAACAAATCAAATGTATTCTTTCAGTTAAAACTGGATAATTTTTAGGGTACCCTCTACCCTAATTTGCTTACAATGTAATACATAGATGAATCATCCAGGCTGTATTTAATGTGTGGTTTATTTAGTGTAAAATCTTTACATAGTGCACAACATTTTGGCCTCCCTTCAACAGGTGCTGATTAATTATGGAATTCAACACTCAGCAAAAAAAATGCAGTGCCTGAGAGTTGACAAATGATGTGCAGAAATGTAATTACATACATACCGTATATACTAGAGTATAAGTCGACTTCGTGTATAAGTCGAGGTCAGTTTTTGGGCCAAAAATTTTGAAATTTGCTATGACCCTTGTATAAGACGAGGAAGGAGTGGGGGGCTGTAAAGTGTGTGAGGAGCTGTCAGATAGAATGGAATATTAATAGAGTATCCTTATAGTACCAAAAGAAAAACACACCACACCTAGCTCCTAGCCCAGGGGTCTGCAACCTTCAGCTCCAGCCTCCTTGTTGAGACTGTTGGGAATTGCAGCTGTGTGTGTGTGTTTGTGTGTGTGTGTGTGTGTGCATGTATGTGTGTGTGTGTGTGGGGGGGGTTTACTTACTTACTGGAGCTTCCTCTCGCGGCTGTCTCCCACTGAACGCACTTGTTATGAATATTTATGAGCCAGCAGACGTCATTCCATAGCGTAACATGTCTGCCGGCTCATAAATATTCATAGGATGTACTCGCGGCTGACTCCCACTGTCTCCCACATCCTATGAATATTTATGAGCCGGCAGACGTGTCGCGCTACGGAATGACGTCTGCCGGCTCATGAATATTCATAGCAAGTGCGTTCAGTGGGAGACAGCCGCGAGAGGAAGCTCCAGTAGGTAAGTATATAGGTTATACGCGTGTATAAGTCGAGAATAGGATTTTAAATGCTTTTTTTAACCTAAATTTCTCGACGTATATACGGTAATCAAATTACATATTCATGTCTAAAATGTACATTGGGCTTCTTGACTCTGTGATAAATCCATACAAACACATATGTATAATCAAACCAAAAAATAACAATATATTAATTGTATATAATATAAATCTCAACAATATACAATATATTAATTAAAATTGTGAATGACCAAGAGGAATATCAGGCTCTACTTCCTAAGAAATATATTTTTCTACCTTTAATCCATTGCTTCAAATGAAATATGTTAACGTTCATTACCCCAAGCTTCGATACAAAAAACCCATATATTATGGCCAAAATATCTGATTTGCTATGTATTTTCTTTGGACAGTACCTCTATGATATAGCCAGAACTGCTCTGATATTTCATTGTAAACACAAAATTCAGTATATGTGATCTAAAAAAATAAATAAATAAAGGGAATAAATGCTAAATAACACAATCACAAAAAGCAATGAAAATTAATTTTGTTATTCATACCTATGGTATTCCAGCACCATCTACTTTAAAGGAGACCTAAAGCAATAAAAAAAGGACAGTTAAAATACTCACCTTGTACATGGACTACAGTCACAGCATGAGCTGTGCTATAGTTAGCCGGCTCCCGATGCTTCCTTCACAATGCTGGCTGACTGAGACGCCAGCGCACAGCTCCTTCTTGATTCCCTGGCCTCATACATCATTACGCTCATTGTGGGGAGCATTCTCATTGGCCCCACAATGTATGTGTTGATGATTAAGCCATTTTTCACCCGGGATGAAACAAAGTGGGAGGAGCTTCACTCTTGCTTCTCAGTCAGCCAGCACGCTGTGAAGGAAGCATTGGGTACTGGCTAATTATAGCACAGCTCATGCTGTAACTGTAATCAATTGGCTCAGTATAAGGTAAGTATTTTAACAGTCCTTTTTTATTTTATTCCTTTAGTTCTCCTTTAATTGTGATACATTATGTTTATTCTCCTTGAAGTGTTTACTTACAGATGTTAAGTTTTCCTCAGGATTACAAATTGGACTACGATGTTAATTCAATCTGTTTAATTGGTCTACTAGTCTGGCTGACATAACCTTCTCCACAAGGGCATTTTAAGTAGAGAAAGTTGGCTGTGTAAAATTATCCCTGATGTTAATTTTATGACCTTGTGTGGTGTGAGTTATTGCTGGGCCTTTAATAATAGACCTGGAATTTTGGCATTGCTAACAAGGAAAGCGCCATATTTAGGTTGACCTAAAAATCATTGTACATTTTTTCCATTACCTATTTGCATTTAAATCAGAATGAATTTAAATATTTCTAACCTCTTGGTATGAAAATAATGGAGGTACTTTTACAATTTTATTTTAGTTTCATTACTATATTGCAGTATAGGCCAAAATTTTAGGAAGATCTTTGCTTTGAATAAATATCGTAACTGGAATCAAATGGTAACAGTTCCACTGTCTCCAACTGTTATTTTTTTCTTAAAGGGGTAGTTCATGGCCTGGACAAGAGAGCACAGGGAAAATCCTCTCCACTAGCTTAAAAAAAAAAAAAAAATTGGTAAAAGAAATTATATTAAAATTCCTTACTATTTCCAAGATATACAACTTTAAAAAATTAGTTCTATCCCCTGCTCTGGCTGTGCTTAAGAGTAGCTTGTGGCTACTTTTAAAATATAATACTGTGGAAGACTGTGTAATGCTACCAATCATTGATTGGCCAGATAAGCTAATCAGCTTTCAGTGGCTTCAGAGGGGCAGCAGATTACATCAGAGCCCTTACTGCATCTCTCTCACTACTTCAGAGCCCTTACTGCATCTTAAGGCCTCCCCTGAAAATAAGCCCTAGCTGCAGTAAAGTACTGAAAATATAACATACCAGTGCCGTGTCCCAAAAATAAGACCCAGCTGCAGTAAAGTACTGGAAATATACTGCACCAGTACCGTGTCCCAAAAATAAGCCCTA
>WMED01029468.1:0-10261 GCA_019650415.1 Pipa parva
AAAGAGACCATCCATCCAACAAGTGTGAGTGACAATAGATACTCGAGCGCTGTGCTAATCGCAGTGCTTACCTTTTGAATCCCCCGCTGCTGTCACCTGTGACGTCAGCCGGCCGTGATTGGATTGATTAGGAGACCGGCGTCACGAGCAGCGCAACAAACAAGGATAGCATCATAGATAATACATTTTGTGGTACCCTGTAACATTCATTTTAATCCTCCTGACACAGTGTACAGCACTTATAGTTTCATTGTCACTTGCTAGAGTGTGTAATGCACTGCTGTACCCACTGATTCCCAATCCTCCAATTCCAGGCTCCTGTTTAGCCACACAGGAAGCTACAGCTCAGCATTCAGAGCTAACTGGCATTGTGATATCATCAGTCATGGCCAATCCACTGGTGTTCTTGCTGGTTTCTCTTAATGCTCTGCAAATCTACCAGCTGTCACCATCAATAGGAATGCTCTGCACCTGCCATATCTACCTCCTCAGTGGTTGATGCCTCAAAGCTTCTGGACCTTCAATCAGCAGGGAACTTTGCAGGCCAAACAACATAATGTCATGGGCCCTGAGTTTGACCCGTGATTTAGAGGAAGAAGTTACATACTTGTAGATGAGGTTTCCACTTCATTACTTTATAAACTCCTATAAGAAGTGATTTGAACAATTCCTTTAATATGGAATAGTTTTTATAAATTCTTTATGGAGGACAATATTTTTTTAAAATACATTCATGCAGCATTTGTTATTCACAAGTAATGATCTGGTTAGGCTATTTTTATTGGTGTCTTGTGATGAACAGTGTTATTTGCAGCTAAAATAATTACTTAATAGCCAAGCAGCTTGTTTGTTTATAAAGCTTTTCAGCTAGAAAGTACTGTAAAATCTCCATGCTGCAGGGCTGATAAGAAATGAGTTTCTTTGCATTGCATATCTGCATATGAAACAAAGCAGTTTGCACTATTTATTATAGCTAATTGAAATAAAGCCCTACAGCATGGGGTGGTTTAATATTTTTTTCTTCTAAGGCTAGGTTCACTCTAGCATATTTTAAAAAGAAAATTCTCTGAAAAAACACGAGAGAAAACCTGTAGAGAACAATGTTAATGGAAGAAAAGTATTCATATTAGTGAGTTGTGTGCAGCGTATTACGCTAGAACGCTACTTGCTCTGTTTTTTGGGGTACACAGAAAGCAGCGTATTTTATGTGACTTACATTAGCTTCAATGGGAATTTAATAATTGCGACCACACACAGCGTAAAAATGCGCTGCATTTTCAAGCACACTGAAAGACATTTTGTAATAGCAAAAAAAGGCAAGGAAAAAACGCCTATGAAAAAACTCCTACAAGGAAATCCTTTTCAAATCAGGAATGGATTCATCTAGATCCAAGTGAAAGTAGGAGACATTAGAGGACATTTTTCTGTATTATCCTTTCAGTAGCTGCTAATCGAATATTAACATTACAGAAAAATGTCCTCTAATGTCTCCTACTTTCACTTGGATCTAGTTGAATCCATTCCTGATTTGAAAAGGATTTTCTTTATAGGCGAATTTTCAGAGGCGTTTTTTCCCCTGCCTTTTTTGCTAATACAAAATGTTACGTGCTTGAAAAAGCAGCGCATTTTTACATTGTGTGTTAAATTCCTATTGAAGCTAATGTAAGTCACATAAAATATGCTGCATTCTGTGCTCCCACAAAATAGAGCAAGTAGCGTTCTAGCGTAATACACTGCGCAGAATACTCTAGCGTAAACCTAGCCTAAAGGTATACAGTGTAAATGCTGAACTATAGATACTAATTAAATTTCATTATACATTTTAGTGTAAAGTAGAAGTGTATGAAACTCTAATACACAGTGCTTTATCCCTTTAATTTTTAATTAAATGTTGCATGTTTTTTTTTTTTTTTTAATGTTTATTCTCTGTTCCTGTGAGGTTACAATGAGTATGTAATGAGACAGTGACTAAGGGGGTAATTCACGATAGTGCGAAGTGAGGTGCGGAGTGTTCGCCTCACTTCGCACTGACTGATATGCGCTCGCTGATGTCCTGCAAGCGGACATCAGCGATCGATTTAAAGGGATTCCAGTTTCAGCGAGAGCAAAAGAGTCGCGTCGCCGAGACTGGGAATCCCTTTAAAGTGCTCGCTGATGTCCGCGTGCAGGAAATCAGCGAGCCCAGATCAGTCAGTCCGAAGTGAGGTGAACACTCTGCACCTCACTTCGCACTATCCTGAATTACCCCCCTAAGGGTTAGAAGACTGACCAAAATGTTTATGATGCCTCCAGTGACAATAATATAGCACAGTGCAGGATGTCATCAGCCCTATACATGTATAGTTTTATTATATTTATATATTAATATATTATATTTAATATATTATATTTTTATACATAAAGTACTATTAAAAGCCCAAATCTTTAAGTTTCATATCTGCTGAAGGCCAGTTGACATAAGAACACCTTTTTTTTTTATTGGTGATGCAGGGAGAAATTCAGACTCTGTGTAAGCTGGCTTTTTTTTTTTTTTTACTGGGCATGGCGATATTGTATTACCTGTGATGGATGTGGAAAGAGACATTACAGACTATGCAAAGTACCCATTGCTATTACTGATTTGAGAGGTCCTAGATACAATGTGAGAAGAGCTTTCTGATTACCCTTTAATTGTTCATTGTCCTCCTTGGCAGGGAGTGAGGGAGACATTTTAGATCACTGCTTGAAGTGTATTGCGATGTCCTATCGGACATGTTATATTTAAACTTATTCTGCTTTGTTGTGTCCCACTTGAGAGCATTGTTCCAGTAAGGAGTCCTGACTGCTAGACGAGATATGTAAAGAACAGCAGCACTTGGAAGTGTTGCTTGATTAGTAAATATATTGTTGCAAATGTACCTGTTCACACTAAATAAAAAAAAAAAAAAGGAAAATGTAAGAGAGTATACTTTTTATATCTTTCAGGTCAGTATGGAAACCCACTGAATAATTACATCAGGCATTATGAAGGATTATCCTACAGTACAGACTCCTTACACCAAAAACACCAACGTGCCAAAAGAGCCATATCACATGAGGAACAGATTGTACATCTGGATTTCCATGCTCATGGCAGGTAAGAGGCTTCTTTCTGCTAATGAAAGTTTTTTAAAGGGATCTATCCATCCCTACGTATTGCTTTGACTGGCAGCACTATGAACTTTACTATGTTTTCAAAGGTGTTTCATTTTTTTATTAATATTTTATTGCACTGTTGTTTGAACAGTTCAAAATTACAGAGTTTTTAAAGGGAAAATTTAGCAGATAGAATTACTAATTTATATATTTTTAGGGGTGTGTCACAAGGGAATTTAGTCAGGTGACAACTTACATTTTTATCACAGAGCTTTTATTTGCAGGAAAATGAGCTGCCACCTAACATGTTGTCTGATCTGGACCGAACTATCCAGTAATTCAATTTTTGTATTATTGAAATGAAATATTTAGTTTAGATCTGTGGTTAGAACAGTGGCCCTTAAAGATCACTGCCTAGTTTGTTAATATTTACGATTCCTATCACTGATACACCTATGCCACTGTAAATATACTAAATCATGTGCACTATTGAAGTTTAAATACTAGGGGTAGGATTTGGCCCTTTAGGGGTTTGTGATGACTTTCAGCCTACCCATGAGATCTATATACCAGAGAGTAAAGTTTAAAGAATGTTATTTATGTTGTAACCTACTCTATGGAGTAATACTAGGTCTTTTGGTTTTCAAGCAAATTCCCTGTCTCGCCATGTTGTTAATATGATGGTTACCTAAAAAGATCAACACATGGTAATTCTTATAGTATGATGTATGAAACTTTTAAAAGACTGCAGTATTGTGAAAGACTGGTGCAGATTGAGAGTAATAGCTGCAATGTCCAAGATGTAAAATAGTGTGGTGTTCCTATACAGGCAGAGAGTTCTTTATTTTGGTAGTATACAGATGTATATGAAATCCAGTGAGTTCCTAGGGTTATAGTATTTAATTAGTTATTTTTCTTAGAGTGTACATCAATGTAGGACTGTGGCATGAATATTGTATTTGCTCTTTTATATAGCGCTACTATATTACGCAGCACTTTACAGAGGTTTGTCCACTTCAGTCCCTGCCCTGTGGGGCTTACAAGCTAGTTTCCCTAATTATTCACACACACACATACATAGACACAGATGTATGTTTTTGGCTTGTGGGAGGAAACCAGAGTGCCCGGATGAAACCCATGCAAGTGCAGGGAGAACATACAAACCATGCAGAACCCAGGATTTCAAGGCAGCAGTGCTAACCACTGAGCCACTGCACTGCACACATGCTATTCTTCAGCTGCTGGGGCAACCAGCATACAGGGAGAATCAGGGAACTGATGTATTCCACTCACAGGGTGCTACCTTTGTCCTACTGAGAAATTGGTACCATTTTGCCCTACATAATAGTGCCCTATTATGCCCATTATTCCCTATGTATGTATGTATGTATGTGTGTGTGTGAATCTAATGGTCCAACTATTACTTATAGAATCATGTAACCTCATACAACAGGTATGTGCTCAGTAGAAAAACATGAATGCCACAAAAGTGCAGCATTGGCAAAGAAAAGATACTGTGTAAGTGCTGGTAACGGGCAGGTTGAACGAAAACTTTCATCTTCCCTAAAAACATTTCATGTATTGGGTATTTATGACAGGGTAGCTGATTCCTGGGTAAGGTTTGCATCCTTTTTTTAGTCAATGAAATAATGACATCTTTATTAAAATATTACTCAAAATGAAATATGTTAAAATGTGTGTTAAAACATAAAGTGCCAAACCTCCCACTCCCAAGGCATGACCATTATAAATCTGAATATAGTGGGCTGTACTGTGTGCAACAAAACCTCCTCAGCTAGAATTGCAGTTTATTTATAATATGTAGAGCAATCCCTTTCCTTTAATATGTCCCTCAGGCGAATGTTATCCCTGCTATTGGCATAGCATTACAGAATTTGCGTTCTGCATGTCAACATGGAAAAGATAAGCAGTGTTTTATCTCCCTTCTAACCTATCACTTGTTTTCCATCCCACCACAAAGTAACCTTTCCCTTCTGTTTATCAAGACATTCTATATCAGGGCAGACAAACAGGAAAGAGATGTCATTTTTTTAGCTGCTAAAAGTTGGAAAAATAAATAGTACAGATCAGAGTGGACAGTTTATCACACAGTACATTTAAAAGCATAATCAGTTTATTTATTGATGTGATAACAATTTGAAACCTGCGCATTATGATTACTCGGTGGAAAATGTATTGTTTACAATAGAAATATAACCATGGTCTCTTCATTGTACTGAAAAACATGGCAGTAATTATTTTTGCATTTTAGATGATTTGCAATTTGGATTTCCTTTTGCTTTGAAAGAAGCAAATCTAGGTGACCTCAATAGGGGTTCCAACCAAGTGTGAGGAATGAATTAGTATTTAAATACCTTTTTGCTGTTCTAGGAAAAAATAAGGCTTGAGCTGCCAAATTCCTGTTAACAAAGGCTATTTGGCATTTCTGATGTTTTCTATTAGAGTAGAGATATTCAGTCGGTGTCCATTTAACTCCAGGTACCTCAGACAAACAGGGGAAATGTTAAACAAGGGCAAGGATATCCAGAAAACAGAAAACTTAACATTTTTAATCAGAAAAAAGTACTGGAATTCTAGAATTCCTGCTGTTGGTTGCCACACTTGTGTTATCAGGCTTAGTTATTAGTGATATCAGCAAATTCTTTTTTTCATTCATGGAGCTGGGGAGTCTGGCACTTGGGTTGAGAGCATCTGGAAAGGGAGAGTGCACCTCTACAAAGACATATTTCCATCTTACCTGCATCAGCTTCCAGTGCAAAACTGGCTGGAATGCTACATGTGCTGAGTGCTCCAGTACTTCCGTAATCACTATCCATGTTCCTTGCTTTGGCATTGCAGTTATACTAAGATAGTATTGTTATAAATATTTAGAAGTTTATTTCCTGATTTTTGATTTTTTTTTTTTTCCTGCTGGTTGCATTTCTCTTAAATAAGCTCTCAACTGGATGTTTAGATAATACATATTCATAAAATATTCCAGAAATCTGTGTATGAAAGACGGCTGCAGTTTGCTGCAAGAGAGAGTAAAATGGGAACAATACTTCAAATAGATTATTACTGTTACTGCACTGGATTAACGGGCAAGCCAATCCAAATAGCAAGTTCTTTTTTGCTGGTGTTACTAGTAATTTTAATATAGAAATGTTTTCAGCCAAAAGAAATACAGTCCTTTCATGGATGTGGTATACATGTATTTTATATTTATAATCAGATGGTGGAAACTGCAAAAAAAAAAAAAAAAATAGAATGAAAGTTATTGCTATAAAGACCAGCTGCAAACATAAAGGGGTTATTTACTAAAGTCCGAATTGTTGACCAGGGTGTGCAAACTATGGCCCATACATCTTTTAGTAGGCAGCCGTGCTTGTCCCACTCCTCCCTGTCCCAGCTCTGTCTGATTTAGCACTAAGTGCTACTGCGTTCCTCTCTCACAGGAAGTTGACTAGCCTAGGGCGCCAATAGGGCCAGAGCCAGCTCTGCTTACAAGAGTACAGAAACCAGCTCAAAGCACTGCCCACTTATGAAAATGAGCGTACGTGTCGTCATGCTCAATGCACTTATTTTTTGATGGTGAGGGGAGCGCTCAAATTGGGGGCGCAATTAACATGATTATGTATACGCCCTTTAGTACAGCCAATTTGATCTAGTGTGTGGTGCTTCGTGCTGGCTTCTGTACCACCCCAAGCACTGTGAAGTCTGCCTCAGTACAGGGATATGACAGCACAGTTCAAGCTGTCTTTGCAATATTTCAGCTTGGAAGAAGGTAACTGTTTAGGTGTCTACTTTTTATTTCTTCCTTTAGTTATCCTTTAACCTTTTCCTATCCAATAAAATTTCCTGTTCCGCCCATTGAAATCCTAATATTTTTTGGCAAAAAACGTGAAATTAGACGTTTCATGCAATAACAGTGAATTTTATCAAAGAAATTAGCAGGAAAAATACATCTGAAATACATCTGTAATATTGATGTCCCCTGTCAGGGTTCCAAGGATTGGAACGGAATTTTTGGAATGTCCCCCTCTAAGGGGACACAGGATAGGAAAAGGTTAAAATAAGTGAATATTGTCTTTCCCGTTTTAAAACTGCCCACATAGGTAGTAATTTGGTTAGTCTTCTGTTGCCTGCATTTTTTAGTATATAAGATTTCTAGGAATTCAGGGCTTCTTCTTCATTATTATTTTTATTTATTTATTTTTTATTCATTATTTTTTTAAATGCAGTATGTTAAGATAGATTATTTGGTATGCAGAGTGGGTTCTTGGATCCTAACTGGTCCTGTATGTCAGCCACTATATTCACAAAGCATAGGTTAAAGCAAGCCCCATGCATTGTAAAAAATGCAGAATAATTTTCTTGATTTTACTGTCCCTTTAATTTCTGTTTTGCTCCCTAAAAGAAAAAAAGACTTTGTGCTAAGTTTCATTCAGTGTGTACAACCCAAGGGGCTTAAATAAAATAAGCTAAGGTGTTTCTTTTATGTATTGAATTCGGCCTTGGCAAGAAATCTAAAGGCTCCCTTGAGTGATATCCCATTTCTGTTCCCAGTGTATAAATGTTCTCGTTTTATGTGCTGCTGGTTTTACAGATGCTTGTGAAGTTTTCTGCTAGTTTTGTATGTCTTTATAGGTTTTATAGGTGGTATTCTCTAGTTTTCAAGCTGATAACATGTAACAATCACCAAACCCATTTTTCTTGCTTTCTGTCATCACACAGCCCCCTTTTGTTGCCGTGATGTGATTCTGTAATGTTGGCCTTGAAAATGTCTATGTATTGTTTGTTAGCTTGCTGCAAATAGTAGACTGGCAGTACTGTCTATTGAAGGCAAACAAAAGATATTAGAACAATGTTATGGGTCAACCATTGTGGCGTGAAGACAAAAGATTTCTTGTTGTTAGAAAGTGCAGAACAAATACGGACCCTTTTACAGCAAGAGAGTATGTGTGTGTTTATGTATGGATGGATGTGTGTGTGTGTATGTATGTATGAATGTAAAAATGAGTATTGCAATACTTGGTGATACCTTTTTTCTTGGACCAAGAGTCAGTTTAGATAGATAAGCTTTTGAGAGTTCTATCCTCCCTTTATCAAGTTTATCAGTATTGCCAGACACTTGATAAAGGAAGAACTGAACTCTTGAAAGCTTGTCTATCTAAACTGACAGTTAGTCCAATAAAAAAGGTATCACCAAGTATTGCAATACTTAACGCTTTGAAAAATCTTTAATTTTTGCAACTTTTTTCCAAAATCAGTGTATTTGTAAAGTCTTACCATGCTTTATTTACTAGTTTAGTTGTGGTGCAGGTTCTAAGTGCTGTGGGCATAATGGATATATTCACATGGAGTGTATGCCAAGTGGATCTGTTTATTGTTGTTGTTATTATTGTTATTATTTGAGATGGTGATCAGGGGCCTCTTGGAGCATGTGCTAAACTTCTTCTGTCACTGAGTTTATGAAATAAGTTTTGGGTAGGGCTTTAACATTGTTTCATGGCAAATTGTTCTAATGTGTTGTTGAATTATAAAGAGTGAAAATCCTAATTTTTTTTTTTTTTTAATTTTCATCCAGTATTTTGTATTCTTTGTGGTAGGTAGCTAGCACATTGTTTAAAAGCTCCATAACCAGAAACTAGATGGTTGATGACCTTCCTGTCTACTGCTAGGCTCAGCATAAAACTAGGATGTGCACAGCACAAGCATACTGTAATGGAAAGTTGTCTGTCTTTTTTTTTTTTTTTTTTTTGGGTGTGAACCTGTCTGCCACGAATATACGTCACTGTTAGTTTTTAATTCTTGGCAAAACAAGAATTTAAAAGAGAAACTAGTGTGTGTGGATGTTGACATGCTGCAGATTTTGGAGCTATCCGATACCTCCCTGAAGGTATTGCATGGCTCTATATTTTCATGATTGACTTGAATGATTGACTAACCTTGACCTTGTTTCCACAAATATAGTTTTGCTTTTAGGCAACAACTCTTCTATGAATTCCACTTCTGGCCAGACTTCTCTGACCAGTAGATGGGTGCACCTCAGTCCCAGTGGTTTTTGAGTTGATGGCACTGCCAGACATCCACCAGTTTCAAAGGGCATGAAGCATGATGTACTTTACATCTGCTGCTCTAAGTTTCCTTGGCACACCACAGTGTCTAGAGTCCTCACTGTTGCCCATTTCTTTGTGCTTCTTCAAAAGAGCTTGAACAACACATCCTGAAACCCTAGTCTTCTTTCATATATATGCCTGGGAAGAGACTACCTTGTGCCTTGTTGTACTCAGTCTTGCCGTAGTGTCTGACCTGTTGCATGAATCTGTCTTCCACGATTTACCTTTGTAGCAGAGTTTGGCTGTTCCTCAGCCAGTTTTAAGCCTACTACACGACTGTTTGGGGTTCTGTTTCAGGTAATAACTGTGTTTCAACCTGCATATAAAAGTGATGATTGTTATCACCGTAAAACTAGGTTAACACTAGTGTATTATGCCCAGTGCATAATACGCTAGTGTGAAAAAAAAAAAAAAAGAAAAATATGCTGAGCGTATTTTTCCTTTGAACTTACCAGCAACAGTGTGAACGCTCCCTCGGTGTTCACAAGACTTCCTGTGTGGTCGCATTTTGGGCGCAGCGTATGGTACGCAATCCAAAATGAGACACAGTGTTCCGGACCCAGTGTATACGCATCATACGCTAGTGTGTCTGGATCTAGATAAGTAGTATCAGCTTTCATTGAGCCTTTTTCCCCCCACTAGCATATTATGTGCTGCCTATAATACATCAGTGTGAACCTAGCCTTATGGTATTTATAGTTAATAATATGTATAATCCTACAATATCTTTGCCCTTGTGCATTTGTACATAGAAGAAATTATGTTTTGAAGGTAAAGGGGGTTATACCGAATATTGATTTGATTTAGATTTTGTTAACACTTCTATTTTGGAAATAATTTTACTTTGTAGTTTTGGCCTTATAGAGTGATAATTGAGGATTTGTCCCTGTTTAGTCATCTGAGGGGGCTTAAGTACATTTAGGCATTAATTGTAACAAATCTGGATTTATTAAAATATACTGAAAGATCCTTTTAACCCATTCGGGGCCATTCATTGTAGATACTACGGCGTTGCATCTCCATCCGTT
>WMED01029470.1:0-10261 GCA_019650415.1 Pipa parva
TGCCTTCCTCTGGATCAACATTGCAGCATTGCAGGAAAATAGGCTGAACTGGATGGACTATGTTACTATGTTACTATGTTACTATCATTTAGATAGCTGGAAGATGGATCACACAAACCCAATTAGTGAGGTATTTTCACTGAACATTTCTAAAATCCAAAAGCTAAATAAATTGTCCATAGTACATTTTATAAACAATGGTGATCCCTTTAACATAAAGCAGAAAGATTCTTTATCAAGCACATATAAAGTACTACAGAGCTATGAAAGGGCCTTTATTTCTCCATTAATTAATATGCATAAAATATTTGTCTATGTTATCACTGTGTAAAATTACCGGTAGTATAAATAAACATTGTGAGGATTTTTTTACCTTGCACTGTTTTAAAAATGTCAGCAGAATTTCAGTTAATTCTTATATAGCCCTCCTAATTTTCTATTCTAAGTATAGACGTTTCTGGAACCGCTAATTAAAATCACTTCCTATTCCCAGCATTCCTTGTTACAACTGATTATTAGTTTATGACTACACTAAAGTCATTCTGGTTTTCATTAAGGTATTGTAGATGCCATTTCAGCATGTAAATTGAAGATTTATATTATTAGTTATATTAATTTGTTTATTACGTAACAGCAACATCTTCAATAGTGTGGTACACAAAAATAATAATCTGAGTTTCATGATTATTAACCTGATGAAGGATGAAGGAAGACATTCTTATAGTGTGTGTGGTTCTTAATTTATTGAATTTGTAGTGCATCTGGTGTAGGCATCACCATATTGGGGATGTTGCCAGCCATCCTAACTTAGTATCAACAGAAGGGTAGAGGATGCCCTACATGTGTATATATACATTAAATATATGCATGCACATGTATATACTGTATGTGCCATATGATGCTTGGGGAAGAGAAGGTCTTTCATGAATATGGAATTGTATGTTTTCTATGTAGAACACAAAGCTGCAGGCAATAATACCTTTTTAGAGGTATCATGTCAGATTATGGCCCTCATTCACCATAGTGTGAAGTGAGCCGAAGGCTTCGGGCTCACTTCGCACTATGGTGAATGAGGGCCTATGTCTCTTCTAGGAAATTGTCAGTATGGAAGGATATAATGAATATCTTTTCAGCAATATATACATTCCCTTCTAGCTAAAGATCAGACTGGTTTTAGTTTAGCATTACTCATAAATATATTATATCTGGTAGTACTATACAAACACTGTACAATGGGAAACTGTTTTCTTTGCATTTGATGCTTACCCACCATTGACCCCAACAAACTGGAGATTCTTTTTAGCTTGAACTTCACTCCCTCCCAAGAGACTGTTACTGTTTTTCTTTTTCATGATCGACTTCAGACTGCTTCTAGGCACTGCCTCTGGTAAAATAAAAAAAGTAAGTCACATAAATAAATAAGAGTTCTACAACAACCATGAAACACACATGAATTGTATTACTGCAAATAAACAATAGGAATTTCTTACAGAGTACTAACAGCCATTAACAATGATTCTTTAGGTACATGGACAACTCATGTTCACCAAAAACCCAATGATACAAGTTAATTTGTTGTGTATATTGCACATGATTTTAGTTTCCATCCAATGGCTGCCGAAATCACTCAGTGTTTTGCAACAAGAAGACAGAAATTGGCACCTAAGCTAGTCCTTCTTAAGTTCTAGAACCTATTTAATGCCTAATCATTAATGCCTATTTCATTTTTAACAAAAAATACTTTCTTTCCCCTAGGGTTAACTTTCTCCTGTGATAAAGCACTGGATGTTTCTCTGATCACTTTGAAAAGACTATGGGCATTATTGACTAAAGTCCAAATTCATCTGTCAAATTCACCTTGCAACCATTTAATTTGCATCACCAAAGTAGTCGCAAATTTGCTTCTCATCCTTGACTAATGTGCAAATACACTTGTCAAACAGGTGGACAGCGGTGAACGCTATGAGATGCATAATGTGGTATAGTCAAGTGGATAGAAGTAGGATGGAAATTCATGCAGAGTGAGGCAAATTTGACAAGTGAAGTGCAGTAACATCAGTCTCACACTGTCCCACTAACGGTATTCTGTGAATATTCTATTTCTATGTCACCTTGTCACTTGGTCATGTTGTCATTTAGTCTCAGTCACCATTGTCACTTTTGATTAAATAGTTGCCTTACACAGCACTGTAGCCCTGCCATTAACCCCCCCAATTCGCCAGTCTTAAAGTAGGAAAGTCTAACAGGTGAATTCGGAGCAGTTCACCTAGTCACTTTCGCTCCTTTGACACACTCCACAGAGTAATGCAATGAGCTCCATAAGTTTGCAACTATCGTAGCCACTCAAACTGGTCACGTATTCACCACTTTCCAAACTTTAGTTAATATACAAACATGGGGAAGTGGCGAATATATATGAATTCATAGCTCTATATGATTATTCAGACTTTAGTCAATAATAATATATATTCAGTGCAAAATGAGAAGTATGTATCTGTACTATGAACACCTATTCAGAGTTTAGGCTTACCAGAAGACGTGGCTTTCAAAGAATTTTTGATTCCTTAGAAATTCCATTTCCCTTCAGCACCCAATTATTTCATAAACTTCCTATTTCTTTTTTGTAAGTACAATTAATAGGGCTTCTATAGAGGCAAATTTTAGCATCAATCTTATAGTAAATTACTATTTCTCAAAAAAGCTCTCATCTGCTTTTTAGGAAAACAATGGAATAGTTCTACATGGCTTTTCTTAACCAAGCTGAGTTTTATTGACTCTTCTGCCAATGTTTTACTTCAGTTATCAGCCTCCACCAAACTATGGCACACCTTTAATGGAGAACTGAAGCCTGATAAAGATTAATCTTACCACAATGTCACTTAGGTATGGAGCTTACTATGTCAGCTTAGGATGATCCAGCCCTATGACACTAATGATCTTTTCCCCCAAATTGTAACTGGAGGCTGACATCTTTAAAATCACACCTTTGCCCTTAGCAACTGACTCAACACATTCTTTCAAAACTGAGCTGCTATAAAACAAACAAGCTTCCTGCCCTGTAATCACGTTAACAGCAAAACACGCAGTAAATAGGCTAAAAAGATCACCCCTTTAATATGGAAAACTTAGCAATATTGTGTGTTATATGGATATTCTTGCATCGTTGCTTTGCCGGAAGAGTTACATGTTAAAGGGATAGGCTAGTCCTCTTATTTTATAGTTTAAAAAAGGATGAACTGGAATTCTCAGCAATATGCAGTATAAGAGTTTTGACCTTTGTAAGACTGATTAACTAATCTCTTTAAAACTGAATACTTATAAATAACAATTTAAGATAAAAAGCATTTTACTTTCTGCCATCCAATTGCAAAATACTTAATTTGTCACTATTCTAAATATTGTATTCTGTGTTCAGATTTAAGTTGTTCTTTAAAGCACCAATTAAAGTCAGGGAGACAAGCTGAGCTGGTGGGGTTCTCCCCAGTACTGAATTTCTAAAATACTTGCAGTATCCTCAGATATACCTGAAGTTTATATAAGTTTATGGAGAAATGTTTTTTTTTAATAGATTTTCTCAAGCCCTTTAACAAATATATTTTAAATGAAATATTGCTTTCTGTACACACATGTACATTCAGTCCATTAATTCAATCAGTTATCTTACATGGAACTATGAGGCCGGCACTATCTTGCACCCTCTGCATTTTACAGTATGTAGCCAGTTTTAATGGGATTTTTCACAACATTATCCTTTTAACACCAAACATTCATAAATTATCCATGTTGTTAGGCTGAAAGGAAATTGGTTTTACTGCTGATTGCATGGGTGCATATTAAGCAGATTCATTTGCATAATATATCACAATTTATATGTACTCAATCCTGCAGCATGTGTAGTTTAGCATGCATTTCCCTTTAAATGAGTAAAGTAAAAAAAAGCTAAAGTAACCCATTTCATTGAACTGTTCTAAGTTTCACTATACATTAGTATAAGTGACCCAAACACTAATGCATATGTGCTTAATCCATTAGGGGAGTTAAATGTTTAACTGTTTTCCTCAGTCCCTAAGAAGTGTACACTGAGCATGTGTTGAGCCAGTGGCTAAGGGTGAAGGCTGGTCATGATTTTAAAGATGTTGGCCTCCAGTTACAACTTTGGAGGCACAGATCATTAGTGCCAAAGGGTTAGATCATCCTAAACTGGCATAGTAAACTCTATACATAAGGTACGTTGTTACAAGATTAAATATATTTCAGGCTATAGTTCACCTTCAACTTTAGCAAATTGGATCATCTTTATTTGAACCACACGTTTCAGTATGTTTCCTCAATGTATCTGACCATTACAACATAATTCTGGGAACAGTTTGCTATCCACACAAATATTCATAACTGAAGCAAGAAACAAAGCTACATGAAAAGTAGATCTGTATCTTATTGTGACCACCTATTAAACAAAATTTCAAATAAAGCTTGAAATCACAAAATGCATAGTCCACAAAGCTGCTAATTTCCTGATTAGATAATTAGGGATATTCATAAATGGATGAAGCATTTACCCACAATTAGATGGACCTAAAATATGCTTAAACTGATGCCCGTACAATTGCTAGGATATTTCTCAAGTTAAGAACTTTGTGAAAATGGTAATTTTCTTCACGTTTTATAATGAAAAAGGGAAAAAGCTTATTTTTTCACAGATTTATTAGCTTGATACTGGTGATATCAAGTGGAGGTGAATCCTTTTTTCATTGTCCTCAATGACCCCTTTCAAAAAAGAAAAAGTCAAATGAAAACAGAAGTGGTGAGCGAAATTATGTATATGAATATATTAGGGTGAAATGCACAAATACTTAAACAAAAATAATAATAATGGTATACTCCAAATCTATCTGATAAATTGTGTATATTGGAGCAGTGGTTCTCTCATCATGGCAGAAAATCAGGCCTCGCCTATCAGATGCATAACGACTTAAATTGGAAATAAGGCTGCAGGTGTGTCATGCTAGTGGTTATGGATAGGATAATTTGCCATGACATCATAAAACACATCAAGTACAGTAGACACACAGCTTAAGCCCACAACACAAAGTTAATCAACTGTGAGCAAATGGACCCTGCAGGGTCCAGAGGGCTGGACTAACTTATGTAATATGCAATACTTGTAAGACACATTACAATAGGAATGTATTACTGTATTATCAATATAATCATTTTGCATTGCTACTTAAAGCTTACATAGAAGTTAACTTCAGTGTTTAAAACCATATATTATAAACCTTTATTTTAATTGTTAATAAGAGTTGAGTTTTTTGGGTTTTTTTTACAACACAAGGAAGAGGGTCCCATATTGCAATGATGTACATGCACAATAAACTGTGGACATCATGTACAGTCATAAGAGTTGTGTTTCATGAAAAGTGCAATACACAAAAGTGTAATACTACTGACTGGTAACATAGTTCTACCAGTGTCTTTATTCGAAATAAATTAATTGTACAATCATGTCTCTGTTATTCTACAGCTACACTTTCATTCAAGATCACTTCTTTATCCACAAATCGCTATTTCAAGACAGCACAGAGGGCTTACTTAACTGGCATTTGTAATGACAAATACCTTTAGAAGAATGGCTGCCATGGTAAGCTTAAATAAACACCATATTGCTTACAAAATGACTGAATTTCTGTCAGAACGATGAAGAATTATTATAGCATTATTTATCTATTCTCAGCCTAAAGTAGAAACAAATGACTTATTTCAGCACATTAGATTCATTTGCACTTTTTAAGAATTTTTTTTGTAATCAGTATGAATTAAATGGCGTTTGCCACTTACCTTTCTGTTGGCCCTTCATCTTGGAACCATCTCTGTCCACTGATGTCTGAGTTGAGTAAACAGCTGATAATACATTGAGAGAGTTTACCAGCTGATTCTGAATTGAGCTCAGCTTGCAGGCAGGCTGCTTGATAGCACTTGCTAGATCTGGATATCCACTCTCTAGATAAGTCCACTGTTCTTGTAAAAGTTCCTGAATTTTTTTCACATACTGCCCTACAGATGCATCAGTTGGAGCTTGACTCTCAGTCGCATGTTCTTTCAGTTCAGCATTTTCTGTATCATAACTGCATGGTTTATTTTCCTGGATTTGGCTCTGGGGTAGGCAAATATCATGAATTTCAGCCTCAGAACTAGTGTCACCCTGTATAATGTCTATAATTTGTATGTCAGTGTGGTCTGGATGTTCCTCAAGCATTGTCTCTATAACATTATTTTCCTGTGTTACAGGGCTTGTCACTCTACAAGTATCGATCAGGTCTGTCAATAACACATGTTCTTTTTTCTCTTTGATTACCTCTCCCAGTTCACTTGTTATGACATCACATCCCACTGACCGAGTAAGAACTGCAATATTGGCATAAGAGCTTTTGTCATACATTTCCTTTTTGGGAATTTTTTGTATCTGGTCAGTATTTACTGCGACCTCTTTGAATTCTACATATTCTCTTTGTCTGTGACAGATAGAGTCTTCCAAACTATCTATTATGTTTTTGAGTTCCGCAATATATTCATCTTTTGCCTGTATATCATTACTTTGAGTTTCTACTACTACTCGGAGATTTTGGCACTCTCTGCCACTGTCATCTAATTGTTCTTTGAAATCTGTGATTTGCTGCATAATTGTTAAATATGTGGAATGATTTAAAGTAGTGCAGCTTAAATTACTTTCAGTATTGCCATTTCCAACAGGTTTAGATTCAGTTACTGGTTCATTCTCTGAAATATTAAGTTCTCCTGTTCCATTTTCATTTCCATCGCTTGTTAGCAGCTGCAAAACTGATTTAAGTTGTGTGTTCAGCCTGCAGTTTTCCTCCTCGAGCAATGATATTTTCTGTTGAAGTTCTGTAATAGTTTTTAGTTTTTCTTCAAGATCTTTTATTCTTTTGATTGCTGCTGTCATTTGGCTTTCAGAGCTTTTATTAACTAAACCTTCTTCCAGGCATTTTTCTGTGCTTTTACCGTAGCTGTTAACAGATTGTGGAAGTTTTAGATATTGAATCTGGTCATGTGACATTGTGCTTTGTGGAAGAGCTGCAGGCATACTGGAAGCCCTCACAAATTGTGGTTTACCCATAAATTTGCTAAAATCTTGAGAAGAAAAGTCATCCATGTGTTTGTGGCTATCAATTATAGTATCCTTTGTTTTATAGTTGAAATCATGGACATATCTTAAGCGCAGAGATGAATCATTTGCAGATGCACTGTTGCCCACTGCATCCATTTTATAATTAGCTGGACTCCATGTTCTGCTAGAAGAGGAATTGTAGGACTGTGACCCATTGTCTGGAACACTGAAATTTCGAGGAAGAGTGCTGAACTTTGATTGTTTAGCCCTTCTATGAATGTGTATTCTTTTGATTGTGTTTCCTTTTTCAATGTCATGCACATATTTGAGAAAGTCGAGGTCTAGATGAAAGCCATAAGGTGTCTCCACAGAATAGGACATATGCTTGTCCTTCTTTTCTGCTTTTGATAAAATTTCTTCTCCTAAAATAATCAAGAACATTGGTAAATTCCAAGAAATCATTACTGCTATTTTCATCACAGGCAGGCAATAGTATTGCTCATTATAAGGTTATAATTGCAGTTGCTACACATATATCTATCAATTAGGAATCCCTAGCAGGGATTTAGTGAGGGTAAATGTGGCCTCACATGAATGATTCTTGATCAGCCAGTTTTGGTCTTTTTGGCTATAATAGCAGACCATTCCTCTATGAGTTTCTTTGGAATGTTAGGATTAACGTGTGAATCCAATCAGGTTCTAAAACATCTCAGATCTTTGTGGGATATTCCTAAAAAGTTGGTTTGCTCATTGTCATGTAAATGTGGTCAATGGCAGATCAAAATACACTAGTGGCCCCAAGTTATGAATTAATCCTTCAATCTGAATGCCAAATGAGTTGATCTGTGGACATTGTGCTATTTGACAAACATACATCTAACTTGCCACAGATATGACTGTTTGGTTGTTTAATTGACTCTTTCCATGCATGATCAGCTTAAGGGAGGAAAAAGTACTAAACAAAGTGAACATGAAAAAAAACCCAAAACAAATAAGGCATACTTATAAGCAGGGATGGGCACAGGTGTACTAGCAGGGACTACAGCTACCTTGGAAATCTGGGATGTGGGCCTTAATGGGCACAACATTTGTGTTTTCTAACACAGAAAACACTTGGAAAGTTTTTACTACACCATTTCACAGGTAGGGGATACTAAATATTGGTAGATATGGACAGTACAATGAAAAAGGTTTATTATGATTGGAGAAATCAAAATTTCATAAGGATTGACTGGGGCCTAAGCACAAATTTTGCCACAAGCCACTAGGTGTACCACTTAAGATAAGGAAGAGAAATGAAGCAGCCTGAAAACTCAAAAGCATCTGCACTGATAGTGGCAGGAGTTCAGTTTACAGTGTGGAGAATAATATCTTAAGACTGAGAGGCTGAAGCTTTTTGCTTACTCAGGCAATTGACATGCTCTCTTTTTTAGCTCTTTGCCACTGCCGATCAGGGAAAGTCTAATATTCATTATTCCCCTGCAAAGAAAGATGTCTTTGGATATGGTGATTATAAGTATAAGGAAAAATAAATAACTCAGTTTTAGCTGGTATAAATATTTTTGAAGTATAATACAATTTTTAAGGATATAAAACAGCTCCTTCTCTAAATGTGGTTGGATATCTATTGTTTAAAATGCTGTTTATAGCAGTCTTTCAATTTCTAACATTCTAATACATATTACTGCATGATAAATTCATTTTCAACTACAAAATATATGAAAGAGCATATTTGATCAATAAATCACATTAGAACAGAACTGTTATCTCTAGTGACAAACAGTTGTGCTTTTTCTGTGCAGTACAGTGGAAAGTAACGTTATTCTAAAGCGGAGGTCTTCAATAAACAGACTAAACTTGTTTGTTATGCAACCTGAACATGTGTATTTCATTCAATTTATTTTCAAAATCTTCTTTTTGCCAATAACTTTGTTTAAATGTATCCTTCTCCACACATGCATCCATCCGGTAAAGGATCTTAGAGAACATTCATTACAAGTAATAGCAGCCAATGCGCTGTTAGCATTCATTAGTTCAGGGGAAATAGAATTATAAGAGTCAACCTCTGATTGGTTGCTATGGGTTACTAGACCTCTGTAAATATCTGCCTTGTAAATGGCTTCTTCCATTTGTATCTATATGTATTCTAATATATTACTACACTCTCCAGTATAGTATTTATTGATAATTTTGATTTATTTGCTGGGATTTCACAACTTGCTTATTACTACTAAATTATTGGCTAATGCAGTTAAGTTCTGTCCACTCAAGTATCTATGACTTAGGAATGGATGAGTACTGTAACAATATATGTGTTATAATTGTATTACTGAATTGTTCAGCGATGCATTTAGATTCTACATCAAACACCCAAACAGCAATAACATCCCCCCTTAATTGGGGCATATTTACTAAAGACTTTTCCCTTTTTCAAGCACAATTCTGATACTTTGTCATTCAGTGCTGAAAAGATGTTTGCCCTTTAGCAAATATGCCCTATACCAAGGATGGCGAACCTATGGCACACGTGCCAGAGAGGGCACGCAGAGCCCTCTCTGTTGGCATGCGAGCAGTCACCAAACCCTGCCTTCCGTACAGGCCACGGACCCGATCTGACAGTTTTCAGGCCGGATCGGTGGCCTGCACTGAAGAAGCGCACACGAGCAGGGGAGTTCTCCTCCCCCGATGCATGTGCACTCCTCTCTCGGCGCTGGTGGGATGATGTCACTCATCAGCGCCGACACTTCGGGAGATGCGCTCATGGGTGGCGTCACCTTTTTGGCACTCTGTGCCAAAAAGGTTCGCCACCCCTGCCCTATACTGTTTATGGAGAATATATAAAGGACCAGTCACATGAGATTTGAATCTTTGAAGGTTAGTTTTAAATTTGTATCACTTTATGTTTGTTGTTTTCTCTGCTGATTGCAGAATAGTTTTGCAAAAGCAGAAACCCACACAGAACCATTGTTTTCAGGTGAACTTTAAATCATAATTATGTATGGGAAAAAAGTGCACACTATTGCATTTAAAAATTAAGATTAAGCACTCCCATATGTAGGGCAGTTTACACAATACTGTCACAGTTGGGAAGTGGACCCACTGTACTACCTTGGAGGTTTGGCTTTGGTACGCTGC
>WMED01029472.1:0-10260 GCA_019650415.1 Pipa parva
GAAAATGTCAGCTCTCAGGAAAACTAATTAAGGGAAACAAATGACAAGTATTATTTCTTCACTTAACATTTTTTTAAACTATTTGTGTCAACAATTGGCTTAGTATAAAGGAGTTTTATATGTATGTGTGCAGTTACTGTATATCAGCACTATACTGCCCCTTTAAATAATCCAGACTAGATCTGTATGCCCTGTATTGTCCCACTGAAGTTTACACAGCTCTGCAGACTCACAGCATCTATATTAAATACATTATAAATGTAAATCTGTACCTGCGATGTCACTGGTGAAGCTCTGACAGCATTAAAACTTAACCCAATTGGATCTTTAACACTGTTTTCCTTGATTAGATACATCTGTACCAATAAAATTCTTGTACTTTACATTGTCATAGATCACATGTCATTTGTGCACCGCCAATGCACAAAGAAGATTGATTACATTGCAGCTATTAAATCAGATGGAAAAGGACCTCATTAAATAAAATTTATGAATTATGAGACAAGTGATATATATATATATATACTGTATATATATGTACATATACTGTACATATTGTATCGTATTGTATTGTAATCAATATTCCTATTTATCACCTTAGTTCTCCTTTAATGAAAAAGGCAAGAATTGAACAGAAATTACTTGTTATTTTATTCTGTTGAAGATACTCTTGAATTACATTTTCCATAGATTCGGTGGTTCAGCATGTGTTTGTGCTACCAAGATGGTTCTTTATGGTGAATTTGAACACAGCATTGGAGAAGCATTTGGAGAAGTTGCTGGAATTATAGTGATTCAGACACCATAGTTAAGGTGAAGCGGACCAACACTGCTTTGGTGCAAATATGTGAGACATAACTTTTATTATTATATGGTTGAAAGTGAATCCTGTGTGAAAAGAATACCCAATACCATCAGGTTAGGGTACCAAACATCTCATGGTGTAAGATTCTAGATATTGCTGCCATTTGTACATCTTCTACAATGGTGGAGGGGTCAGCGTGTAATACAAATTCCAATGAATGAAATCTCTTTACAAACCTGGATATATATATATATATATATATATATATATATACAGTATATATATATAGTAACAAAATCTGCATGACATTCTTAAATGACCCCCATTAAATATTATTACAGCTTGACTTAGCTGCCTAGGGTGGAGGAAGAATTCAATGGAAATGTGAGGCACTTCAGATGAGTTTGGGGAGCAGAATATTTCATTCATGCAACTCTTTGTTTTTTTAAAGTAGGAATTATGGTTAAGTTGGTCAGGTGCTTGACAGTTATGCCTGGCATGTGAAGTTTGTAGAGGAATTCTTTAAGGCAATGCTGAATATCTAAGACAGTACACAAACACAGCAGACAAGGAAGAGATAGTTTATCCGAAGATGCCAGAACTTTGTCACATACTAGAATTACTGAACAAACTGGGAAGGGAGGGGGGGGGGGGGGGGGGGGGGGGGGTCTACATAGAGGATTTAAGAATGTTCCTTGAGGAATAAACTGTGTAACAATATGGATGGAATTTAATAAAATCGAAAATTGCAATATCGAACCATTTTTACCGATATTACGATATCGGAAGTTTATCAATCTCGGCAATATCAATATCGCGATATCGAAATTCAAATGAAATGTTTAATTTGTTTATTTCAATAGCAAAATTACATAATATGGATGGAAAATTCGATATTGTGATATCAATATTTGAAAAATTGTGATATTGCGATATTGGTAATATGGATATCGTGAAAAATCATTCAATATCGAGATATCGGCAATATCGATATCGCAATACCGCAATTTTCAATTTCATTAAATTTCGCCCTTAGGGTGAGTGGTTACTTTTTCTCCAGGCAGTTACTGTATATTGATAAGATACTGGCTTTACACCTCCTCACATTCTGATTTCCGAACTTATAGAGGCCGAAGGCACAGGTCTGATATTTTTACATACATGTTTGACTTCCATACAAAGTAAAGGTCTCTGGCTCTGGGGATTTTTTTTAAATATATAATTTTCATTAACTGAAAATGACACACCTAGGATTTCCCTTAGGGAATGCCTTTCTAGGGTTATCCCACTCTGTTTTTTATGTTAAGAAACATATATATTCATAAAATAACAGATTGGTTTGTCTAGACTAGACTTTATGAATATACTTGTTTGCTAAAGAAGCAATAAAAAAAAGACACTGTTGCCTTGAAGTTTTTATAACTGACTGAAAGAGACAGTTCCGGTTTCACTAATTAAAGAGGCATTAAAAAAAAAATTTACAATTTTTTATGTTGGCCAGGTCCACACTGGCTGTTTTGTAGCTGAGCTGGAAAATATTTTCCTGTGGAATATTCCTCACAGGCTGTTTCGTCTCGCACCGTAGACAATAGTGAGCCTAATTGAAAAACAGCTCAGCTGCAAAACAGCCAGTGTAGCCCTGGCCTTAGCGTAATGGCTTGTATAGGGGCTGTATTTTCAGGGAGTCATTCGACTCTTGCTCCTTATCCAGTCCTTATAACAGGTGAAAAGGTCAAAAACATACTTTACGACCATAGTAAATTTTCCCCAAAACCTGCTTGAACATAAACTAATCTCTAAATGTATATACTATAAATGTAATGTAAGATACAAAAATTCACTCAAATTCACTATGCATTTACCAAGCCTTTGTCAAACAGTTTATGATTGTTGACAATCCCATATAATTGGAAACAAACTATTGCATCTAAATAAAACTCTTCTGAATGCACTAATTAAGAATTTCATAATTAAATACGCATGTTCACACCACAATCCATTTTAATTATACTGATTTCCAGATGTGTTTACCTGTGTCTAATGTGCACTACTGTATAATGAAATGAAAAAATGAAATAAACACCCAGGTGTATACACTCTAAGGAGGTACTTACTCGACAGTACCCACTCTGTAATAGTGTTTGTAAACAGATTGGGAGCATATTTCAGTATATTGTATGTATGCATGTATAATTTTATTTATAAAGTGCCACAGAATTACGCAGCGCTGTACAATCCAGCAATACAATTATAATACAGACATGGGAAAAGAGTATTACACATTACAAGTGAGTAACTTACAAGCGTAAAATCACTTTAAGTGCCCCAGGTTGTAAATGACATAAGAAGATGGATGTCCCTTCTCCATAGAGCTTACAATCTATATATTGGTGGATAAATAACCCTAAGTACCATCAATTTTCAGTTCTTAAAACTAGTGAACAGGTAAAAATATACAGATTTAAGAACAGATTTTTTTTCTTTACACATAGCCAAGGATGTATTTCATTTTAATAAAGAAGTAATAAAATATTCATGCTACTGTCCTATGTCCCCTTAGGGGTACACATACCACACATTGAGAAACAAGGTTTTTGGCAGTAGATGTGAAAAGCACGTATGGAAATTCCACTAACTGTACATCTTGTTATATGAACTTTTAAATCATTTGTTCCAGAGGGCATATGTGAGAAACGAGAGCTAGTTTCTCTTTTGAAATTTGAGTAATGAAAGGAAAAGCTGTCAATTCTGATGGACTCTTCATAAAATGGAGGGGTTCATTGCCACCGATAGTGTGAGCGAAGAACGAGAAGACCACCAAATAGCTGAATGAATCGATGAACAGTTACTTGCTTTGATCTGCAATGCTAGAAAAGTCCTGCCAACTTGTGCAAAGCCGTTAGGTTCACATTAGGGCCGTTAAAAAATTAAGACATATCCCTTTTTAAGCAGTTTCTGCAGTAAAGAATTAAAACTATATGATAGGCAGCCAGAGAGAATGTAGCAAGGGGAACCATACAGCTAGGTGGAAGAATTAATTCATAATTCTTTAAGCATTAAACTAGTGTATAGTCATAAAATAACTTTGTTGAATTTGGAGGTTGATGGCAGGGGTCTAGTGTTGCATAAAGTGACTATTTCTTCAAAAGTGACAATGGTGACTGTGAGTAAATGACAGCATGACCTAGTGACAAGGTGAAATAGAAATAGAATATTTACAGAATAAGTTAGTGGGATATGATGTCACTGCCCTTCACTTGTCGAATTCGCCTCACTCCACATGACTTCTCATCCTACTTCTCACTGACTACGCCACACCATTTAACAAGTCTGTTCTCGGCGTAGTCAATACTGGGAAGTAAATTCCTGCCCATTTTGGTGATGCAACTTGAATTGTAGCGAGGTGAATTTGACAGGTGAATTCAGACTTTAGTCAATGAGGCCCTTATCTAGAAAAGAAAAGTGACCACCACTTACTTGCTTTTAATCGCCTCTTAGTAATCTTCATTTTTTAGTAATTAAGGTCAAAATTAGATTAATATTCCACTGTAAAAACTCCTTCTACTTTTCAAATGCTACTTTTATGATCAGAAGCTCCTTGTGTGAAAGAAAGGCACATGGATGTAAAAGATTATTGTGGCCTGTATGTTGAGAGACCACCATCCCTAGTGATATCTGAGGTATTTACCTTCAAAAAGAATGGTTTAAAGGAGTCTGGAAGTACTAGTATTGGTGCAGATATGAACTTTTCATTTGGAAGCATAGACTAACTGAGCTTTAGACATCCATTGAATTTGCCTCTTTCTCAAGTTAGAACAGATTGAGGAATGATGACCTTAGAAAAATGTCTAAGTGAACCTCCAATAGAAGTTAGGAGATTCAGTGAATAACAGATCTTTGTTTCCTAAAGATCCAGCCATTGTAAAATAACGTGAATTTTTTTTTGATGCATGCTTATGCCCCTGGAATAGATTGCAAATCCTTAAAGAGAATTTTTGTCTATTTCAAACTGATACTTTTTTACACTGACATATATGAGACAGGACAAAAACAAGAATGTTATCTAAATAGATAACTACAAATTGATCTAGAAAATCTCATTAAATGTCATTAATAAAAAACTAAAATGTGGTTGATAAGTTATATAGCCCATTGGGCATAACAAGATATCTTGTCCAAAGCACATACAAAATGTTGTCTTCCACTCACTGCTCTGATGGATCCTAAGAATATTGTATGCACCCTTAAGTTCAGCTCAGTAAACAACCCTGTGGGGGTTATTCACTAAAGTCCGAATTGTTTCGTATAGGTGCTAATTCGCCAGATAAAGACAGTCGCAATAGACTGCTACTGCCGCGGTCGTGTCTTTATAATGAGAATATTGTCGCAACTTTATTATGGGCAAATTGTCACAACTTTACAATGGGGAAATTTCCATAGCAAATCCACTGTGTGCGAATTCGACAGTCGAATTCGCACCTTAGTGAATAATCCTCACAAACTGTTCCCAGGCAATGATTCTTATTCATAATGTTAATTAATAACCTGTAGTCTAAGTATGGGTGAAGAGAACCACCCTTTTAAAGAAAATTGGGACTGCTGTGGGTGAAGAAGAATAACAAATATAGGCTTTATTAAGACAGTCTTGCAGATACTCCATTAATTCAGGTTCTGAAAGCACACTGTGAAACTCTACTGGTTAACAGATCAACTGGGCAATTGTACTACCTTTAAGGCAGCGTCCACCTCTTTCCAATCAATACATGGGTTGTACTTACATACCAATGGATATCACTGAATATAATATCAAACCAGCATGTCATTCTAATTCTGTCATTCTTAAATTAATGTCAAAATGCTATTAATATAGTTAGTAAGAACAAAAAGCTTTCTATAATAAGGACACCAAAAAAACAAGAAATACTGTAGGTAAGTAATAAAACAATTAACCTTTATTATTATAACATTAAAAACAAGTTAAATAAAACATATAAAAAAGAATATATGGGAAGGGTAGGATGTCCTCAATACTGAAGCTGCAAATAGGCAGTCTGTTGAAGTACTGTACTATCAGTTTGCTTAGTTAAGTCAATACTATATGTGTCTATCAATAAAGTCCAAATTCCAGATGCATAGTCATAAGAGTACGGTAAGTTAGACCAAACTAGGGAAGGGTGAAAAAAACAGATTTATTACATTGCCAGCTGGTACAACAAAAAGACAGATTAGAAGGACATCTGACCCCACCAGACGCATTTCGCCATTGGAAGCATGGATTTTTATTGTGGTGAAAATATTATTATTATTATTAATATTTTCACCACTTTCTCACATTTTGATCACCATTATTGTTGCAGTATTAAAGTTGCCAACATCACAACATGTTATTTTAACATCCCTTTTATGCAGCACTATTCCCAGTTCATGTTGTTACTTGATCATTATATTTTCTTTGTCTTTTGATTTTTGACCTAGTGAAGTCAAACCGGCTTACTCAGAGAAGTACACATTGGTGATTCACCACTTTCACACATCCCGGCACTAGTAAATATCTAAATTGCACGTGCATGTGTAGAGGTGTGTAAGTACGAGACTGGTGTAAGTTGTTGTAATGGTTGTGAATTTGCCAGATTGCAGAATACATAAAATTTGGAAATTGTCAAACAAACACGAATTCTGACCTTTACAAGACTGTTTGTCCCTAAGTCTAACCCAGAGTGGGTGGGTCTTTAACTAACTTGCACAAAAAAGGAAGCCAGTATTGAGCAATCCGCAACATTAATTAGAAAATTGATAATAAATAGGTGCTACTTATGGAGCTACAAACAAGGTATATATCAAGAAGAAAAGAGAAAGCTCACTAACAAAGTGCACACAAATTTTATTAAACACATAATGCAATGAAAAAAGACCACACAAAAAACATAAAAACAATTAAAATATTCAATAAAAACATTAGAAAAGGGTGCCCCAATTGAATATAATTTATAGTAATAAATGGATTATACCGGGTCACAAGAAAAAAGATTTTGAACATGAATTAAAGATAGTGACAAAGCCTATCAACAACAGTATGTAATTATAACATGTAGTGTACCCAGTTACCGTCAACACAGACAAAAGTAGTCAAGAAATCCACCTTATCGAAAATTCAATCTAGTAAGCACAGCACATTAGCTTCAAAAACAGAGAAGGAACAAGTGGGCAAATCCCTTAACTAGCACTGGATGCGTTTCGCCTAATGACTAACTAACTAACTTGGCTAGAATATGATTGGCCACTGCTTCTCATCAGCGTAACATTAACAGTTCAGGTAAATCCCTAACACACATACTCTCTTTAATTATCTATATCATAGGGCAGCGATGGCAAATCTTTGGCACGTGTGCCAAAGAGGGCATGCAGAGCCCTCTCTGCTGGCATGCGAGCCGTCGCCAAACCTGCTTTCAGTACAGGCCGCAGACCCGATCTGTGAGGTTTTCAGGCTGGATCCATGGCCTGCACAGAAGGAGTGATCGCTCAAAGGGGAGCTCTCCTCCCCCGACGCATGTGTGCTCCTCCCCCGACACAGGCATGATGACGGCACTCACCAGTGCCAGCACTTCGGGGAACGGCGCTGGTGAGTGACGTCATCTTTTTGGCACTCTGTGCCAAAAAGGTTCACCACCCCTGTCATAGGGATTACATGATGTCTGTTATAAGACCTTATCGCACATATATTGGTATATTGCTAATTGTTTGTCTGTAGTGACTTCACTATAATTTTATTTCACTTTCCTTTTTAACATCACATACTATCTTTCAATCTCTCTCACCTTTCCTTGTATGATGGAAATACATCCCAATAAATGAAGCAGCTATTCTGGAAAAAGAAATCAGTGTTTTCAGTCTCAAATGAAAAGGGAACTATAGTCAGATTATATCTTTACATATGCAGTACTATACCTTAGTGAGAAGTGTTTCTCCCCAGTAGATGTTTCATGTGACACAGAATGATTGAGTAGGCAGCACTGATAAACTCCTGCACCAGGAAATGCATGTATGATGTGTATTGGACAGTTTTCCATGAAAAGGTTCCCTTCCCCCCCACTACTTGCTACTTAAGTAGTAAGTAGTGGGGGGGAGGGTACCTGCACACAAATCAGCTTTACCTCTGTAATCTCTTGCTATCCTAATTAATTTATGCAGCCAAAAGGTCAACACACTGCTTAACCAATAACATTCAGGCAACTTTTTCTTCTCCTGTTGCCTGACTTGCAGAACAGAAAGAGGAGGGGGAGCAGGGGAAGGAAAATGTCAGCTCTCAGGAAAACTAATTAAGGGAAACAAACTGCAAGTATTATTTTTTCCCTAAACTTTTTTAACTATTTGTGTCAGCAATTGGCTTAGTATAAAGAAGTTTTATCTGTATGTGCACAGTTATATCAGCACTATAGTGCCTCTTTGATGAACTGTTTCGGAACTCAAAGAAACAACTTGATTGAATAGTGGGGTGTAGATACCTCCCAGAACACCACAGTGAGATCTTGTGCATCTCCCCCAAAAAAAAAACAAACAAAAAAAAAAAAACTTTGTTACTTTATTCACCCAAATAAGAATTAAAGCAATACTGGGTTAATGTTTAGTTTTACAAATAAATATAAAAGTAACATGTCAAAAAGACCAACCACCTGGAACAAATAAAATAGAAACAAATACAGTGTTATTAAATACCTGTTACAATATCCAGATTGAAGATGACAAAAACCCATTATTCTTCATGGGAGATGATTGCACAAATTTTTCTAAGCCCCATATACTATGTCGAAAAGGCACTCCACTAAAAGCAATGTAAAATGTCATGGATTTCACTTGGTGGCAAATTTTGATATCTATATTTTTCGGTTGAGAAAAATTTTAGGCGCCGCTTCATAAAATGGTCTCAATCGGAAAAATTCATTACAAAAAAAAAAAACACCGAAAAGTGGTGACTAAAAATGAAAAGTGGCAAATTGGTTGAAAAGACCTTAATGAAGAACCCCAAATGTGTTCTACATAAATTAAAATATTAGTGCTGCTGCCATGCCAAGCTAAATAGCAATTCATTTTCCTGTGTTACTGGCCATTTAAAGACCAGAGATTATACATATTTTGATGGGGCTGGAATTGATTAGGTGATTAGAATTTCCTGATATCGAGTCAGCCTATAATATACTAATGTGTACCACATTTTATTTTCTATATTGTATGTGGCATGAGCTCAGTGATTTCTCAGTTTAGAATTTGTCCTCCTAGACTGGCCAGTGTTGCGTACCTGGAGCTGTGTACTATCAGAAATGAGAGTAGATCTTTGTCTGGTATATACTACTGCTACAGTCCATGTTATTTCAGAACAGTATAGCTCATTCTGTATTATAAAATTATATCCATTTTGTTTCCCAGCATATTCAACTAGACTCTGCATGAATGTGCTTCCATTTGACTACTGAACATTCCTCATGAATCCACAAGATTTATGACATATATGTGGAGAGCTAACAGGACACTCAAAATTGGTCTTATGCACACAGAATATTCAACATCAGGTAACATATTTAGGAAGTGTTAATCCCAAGTGATTTTCTGTATTGGCATGTTAGGTCAATCTGTCTAGCCTGTAAAACAAAAATATTTGCTGATGTGTGGGTGTACCTAGAATATTTACTTCTCCAATTACCGTATGGATTAGTCCGAGTTTAGTAACATCTACGTCTTTTTAGATCATTCAGGTTCAGATCAACCACCATCCTTATTTGTGATCTTTTTGTGCTATTAATAAATCATGGATCATCTCAGGGAATATGAACAATCTGGTACTTTGTTAGGATGTTGGGATAAAAAAAAAAATGTTTTTTCATTCCACGTTGATTTGAATTTTTTTTTTTGTTTGTTTTTTTAAAGGGAAGTTCAGTCATTGAACAACATTCCATACTTTAAAAGACCAGTTACAACAGAAAAAGAAAATTGTAATTTAGATGGGCATGGAAGAAAGTCCCACGCAATATTAATGGGCAAAATTTATTAAACTTGGAAAAGCCCATTTTGGCTTTTCCGAGTTTAATCAGGCAAACACCCGAAAGTTTCTCGCTGTAAGTATTGCGAGATTTGTTTTGATCGATATTTAACGAGATAAACTTTTTCCACTGAATATTTCCATGGAAAGGTAGCCATGCTACGCTAATGTAAAGCCGTTCTACTCTAATGTAAAGCCATACTACACTAATGTAAAGCTGTACTACACTAATGTAAAGCCATACTACACTAATGTAAAGCTATACTACACTAATGTAAAGCTATACTACACTAATGTAAAGTTATACTACTCTAATGTAAAGCCATACTACTCTAATGTAGTTATACTATACTAATGTAAAGCCTTACTACACTAATGTAAAGCTATACTACACTAATGTAAAGCCATAATACACTAATGTAAA
>WMED01029474.1:0-10260 GCA_019650415.1 Pipa parva
GATGTAATATTCACTTATATACAGTTAGTGGCACATTGTGAGGATGAACTAGGTACGGAGGTAATCATTTACTGAAGCAACCAATCAGAAGTTAGCTTTTACTGGGATAGGAAGGCTTAAACAATGAAAGGTTGCATCTGATTGGTTGCTTTGGATTACTAACTCTCTATAAACCATTTCTTATAATGATGCCTTACCCTGTATGTTTATGATTTGAATCCCTAATTGCCATTGCAAAGGCTAGAAAGTGGTATAAGGAACTTGGAGGTTGTTCGATTGCCTCTTTACTAAAAGGACTGCAGAATCAAACAGGCCTTGTACCGTAGCGTTAAATAGAATTAAATGAAAGAACAGAGATTTGTCATATGTCCAGATCAAAGATGTCTATTGCCGAAGTAGCATATTCGCAAACACACAGCACTAGTCAGGCTTCACTTCAACAAAAGTGACGAGTACTGAATGGAGGGACTGGCGCACTGAGGCAAAATAAGAAATGCCTATTTTGCTGTTAATTTGCAACATTAAAATATTCACATTCCTATTTGTGAGTTTTGTTAGTGCTGTGCTAGAAGTGCGAATCTTCTCCAGTTCTAATTTCTTGCTTGCAATCTTTTTATTTTTTAGATTAATTGGGAAGTCTGCTGCTCTCATTCACGGACAACGGGTTCCAGAAAAATATCGTGTTCCCTGTGTACCCAACTGCTATCTGCCCTCAATATGCCATCTCCCTCTGACTCTACATATTTTCCCTGTCACTTGTTTTATGTGTGGCTTGGTAGAGCAGCACTTATCCACCGAGTAACCCAGAGAGCTACTTTACGGGTTTATAAGCCACAAAAATTTCACATCCAGAATTTCTATAGCTCTGGTTATACGTCAACTGCTTCTCAATTCTGGCATTGAGAACACAGCAAGAGGCCGGCGTATTTGGGGACAAGATGGGATTGAGAAGACAAGATGTAACGCATACATAAAGTGCAAGGAGCCAGAACAGACAACGTTATGCTACAGTAGAAATGAAAGGAATGATTTAATATCCCCCCAGACTCCAGCAGTGTACATTACGCTCAGAACGGTAATAAGTACTCGGCAGTGCTGTAAGGACAAAAATCAGGATGTAAAGGAGAATTTCATTATGTATCAATGTAGGGGGTATTATACCTGTGGATCTTATGCTGTTACAGAACTACAACCCCCATCAGCTACAATATGTTGGTTAACAACAGTGACTGAGCTACAGGGAAATGACAAAGAATTTAATAAGAAATATTACAAAAAGGGCAAGTAACACACAGAGATTGCGGAGGTGAAAGAGTTACTCGGTAGAGGGGAAAGGAATGCCAAGGGACAGAGAATATGGATGCTAACCTTGTACATAAAAGGCAAATGTAAATAGGGGTAGAGTGAGGGAACTAATGGTTAAATAATACTTTGCAATAGTATCTGGATATACTGTATGTAAATGTATTATTGGGGTACGCTGAGAGATCCCTGGCTGTTCTTAAAGGGATAGAAAGTAAGAAAAAGCAAGCATGCGGAGGGGGTTGTACGCTTCTTATCTAGATAAAAGAGTATGTGCATTTGTTACGGCTGTTTACCAGACATGCCAGCAACACAATAAACCCACAGTCTTTCCCTTCCAAGCCACCTACTTTATTATTTATGCTACTGCTGCATGCATTATTTCACTAGTACATGGCAGCCATTGTAGCAATTCAGTGCTACCCCCTTCTGAGAAAGCTGGTGTCCTGGGCACTGGCTTCTACAGAGCATGTGTGAAAACCAGTATTGAGTGTATGTCTCATTGATATTCACAGCTTAATGGACCATGTGACAATCTCCAACCAGTCAAACAATATGTGGGATAATGTGTCAGGGTTCATTAGCATTTTAATGGGGATCTAATATGGCAGCCGTGAGATATTAGTACCAGCCGTTCCATAAGATAATACTACAGTCTAATATATGGTTTAGGCTGGTAGAGCCTGTACTTTCAGCATATCATTTATGGTTAGGGTACATTAATTCCTCTTTAATTCTGTGTCTGGTTTCTAGCTAATGGACCCTTAGCAACCAGAAGACCATTTAAAGTGAACAAATTATAAAAAAAGGGACAAAAGTTAAATAAGTAAAAGACTGCAAAACTGCCTTGAAATAACGCCACATCATACTAAACATTCATTTTAAGGTGAATAACTCATTGTTATTATTGCCCCTGGTAATTTGACCCCTCCACTCCAAATGTTCCTATTTTAAGCTTTGGTCCTAGAAACATCCAAAAATTCTCAAACCCTTTGGGATACAGGTTCATGAGAGACATTTAAAACTGCCAAGATTTTCACAATTCAGCAAAATAAAGGAGTCAAGATCAAAGAAATGGGACATGTCCTTTAAAGAGTTCAAATAAATTACTTTAACAATCATTAGGAATTTTCATATTTACATGGGACTTTTTTTTTTTTGGCACAGATAAAAAATATTTAAAACAAGAGATAAAGTATCCCTCCCACAATCAAATACACCCTTAGAGACACCCGTCATCCACACACAAATGTCTTGCACCCAAAACACGCTCTGCTCTGTCCGGATCATGTCTACGTAAGAGGTAAAATATCTTACACATTTTGGCAACTTATGATAGTTACCCTTTAACTTTCCTTTGCATATATGTCACCTTTACCAGACATGCTTGATAGGAATTTAACCAAGACTAATTCAGCTCACGTTAAGCCAGGACTGTGTCTCAGAGCAGAGGAAATATTTAATATCCCCTGCCAGGTTCCCAGCGATGGGCACTCCACAGCAGTCCTTGATCCCTTAAAGGATTGCACTGTGACATCATCTCCCAACATTCACATCATTTTCTGTCTTTGGGGAAGAAAACAGTTGCCAAAATGTTCTCACAAAACAGAAAAAAAATGGATGGATTACTAGCAACATACATTATGGTCAAAAAAATCAGGAACATAATTAACGTTACCTGCAACTTCTGCATTGCTACAAAATACAACAAAAATGGTCGACACTTAGTCAATCTGGCGGTTTAACACTAGTACTGAACAAAGCTTAATTCATGTCCTGTACACAAGGAAAGGTCTTCCAGCCTCAGGAAAAGAGAATGACTGTCTCTGGATTAAATTCTCTCCCTTTCACAGCCTGTATAAATATCACAGTCACACTCATACAAACTCACACTTTCTGTCTCCAAGTAACAATAATTTAAAAAAAAAAAATCCATTGAAAAGTTCCTGGAAAAGTCAGTTTTTCCGTCCTCCCCACCCTGTACCAAATCTATCATTTGTGGCTATTTTTTCCTGAAATTTAAAGATGAGAAAGCGATCAATCTTGGCTGTCACATCTCTGCGGAATTCAATAGGCTATCCACACAATAGACGCTCCAGTTTCATAAATAGGCAGGAAAAGTTCTTGCACTTGTCCAGTAGAGGGCACCAATGCATTCTTGGGTTGAGATTGCACAGTTGCAGTGCACAGTTGCAGTGCACAGTTGCAGTGCACAGTTGCAGTGCACAGTTGCAGTGCACAGTTGCAGTGCACAGTTGCAGGCACTCTAGGTTAATGCCTGGCTTTTTTCCCTTTTCAGCGGTTCCAGGTTGCGAGGGCAGAAGTTGATGTAAATGTAGTTAGAATGGGAGAAATTTCAGTGTGAGTGTGGGGAGGTAGTAAAATACTGCTGTGTGTAAATGCATTCATACGTGTGTGGATTCATTGTGATGTAATAATCCCATGTCAATGACCTTGAGTAAATCATTTATACTCCCAGTGTCCCAGCATTCATAGCGCATCCATCATGGCTGCCTTGTTTGTACATATTTATAAATGATGTGAAAGGGAAATTGCCATGACTTTCCTTCTCCAAGAAATGATCATTTGCAGCAATCGCTGTCGCCATTACCTTTAACTACAATGAGCATGTGTGATGCGCTGACCTGGGACGGTTACAGGAATCACCTTACACATGGCCTAATGTTTTATCATTGGCCTTAGTAAATGTAACTGCAGGAAGCGTTTGCCATATAATTCCCAGCATTCTTAGTCAGCCTGCAGCCTGCATACTGCAATTCATGGATATGCCGCTTCAGGTGAGTATATACTCTACAGTCTGGAGTTGGCAGTTTCACTCGATTGTTCGGACAATCTAAATGAGTGAATCGGTCATTCTAACTGGATTGTAGACTGGCACATGCACAGATGTGTTATTGGTCAAACGGGAATAACTACTAATGTTTCTCTGTCAGAAGCCAAATCCTTCTTTATACACCCACCTTTAGTGGCGTTTCCCAAATTCAGTGGTCTACCACTCTTTCCTGTGTTTAAATCACTTCTAGCCTGATATAAGATTGGACAATCAGGGACCAAAGAGCTACATATATATTTTTCCTTTTTTCAGATATAAATCACCACTTTGGCTCTTGAAAGGGACACTAAAGCCTGCTTTCTATTTATTATTAAGTACAAGTGTTAGAATGAAAGGTTTAGGCTTTACTGATTTTGCAGAACAATTAAACCAATTGAGAAAAAACAAGCACTTGGAGCAGAGGCTCTAAACTAATCCTGGCCCCTCCCCCTGTTACCTCTGTGCAGTCTGTTCCTTTGACTAGGATTACTAAGCATCCCTTTGCCTCTGAATTGGTTTAGGCTGATTTTCTACAGTTTTTCAGTCTCTCGGAGCTGCCTAAGTTTTCTGAAGCAAGGGAAAGTGAATTTCAATTAGTTTCAGGAGAGGGGAACATGCTCAGTTAGTGATCTAAGCCCTTGCTTAAGGGGGAGTGGCTAGGATTAGCTGAAAGCCTTTGCCCCAAGTGCTTGTTTTTTCTACAATGGCTATGACTATTCTCCAAAATATGTAAGCTTAAATCTGTAATTTTAACACATGTTCTAGTGGTCAATACAGAGAAAACTCTTTTATAAAAGCTTTAATGTCCCTCTAAGTTGGCTGGTGTTTTTTTTTAGTTAAATTTACTCTTGAAATATAATGAAAAGCCTCCGACATCTGTTACAGCAGCTCCTCGGGCCACAGGTGGAATGAAAACTGCAGCTCTCGAGCTATTGTGGGGTAAAAAGTGTTTCCCTTCTACACTACTAACCAAATCTACAGCTCCCTGGATCCCCTGACAACCATAGGCTGGAAGGATGATCAGAGTGATCACTAAAAGCGGCCATGCTCCCTTATTTCTTTAATGAGATTTGTTGTAGGGGTTTTTGCAATATCTGGGACAGGTTCCATTTATTTCATTCTTTAAACGTATTTCCCTGCAGTATTTCTTTATGCCATTTAGGCATCGCTGTTTTTAGACTACAATAAACAGCATTGACAACAGTAATATTCAACAGCTGCTGGAAAGATACTGATATTTGAATTGAAATAATTTTTGAAATAAACAGCTCTGAGGAACAAGCAGGTCCCTTGTTTTAACAAACACAAAGGGGGGTTATTCCCTAAAGTCCGAATTGCTGCGTAAAGGTATAGATTCGCCAGCTAAAGACACTCACAATAGACTGTTACTGTCACAGTAGCAGGTTTATAACAAGACTATTGTTGCAGTCGCAACTTTACTCTCGAAATATTGTCGCAGTCGCAACTTTAAAATTGTCACAGTTGTGACTTTACAATGAGAGAATTTTTGCAGTCGTGGATTTGCTATGGAAATCCGCTGTTTAAGAACTTGACAATCGAATTCGGATTTTAGAGAATAACCCCCAAAGAGTGGTCATATAACATGTTTTTAGGATAGCTTGTGTACAGCATCCCCAGCATGAATCACAGTGATTGGGTGTTACAGCGCTATGACTGGATATAAAAAGATTTATGCCCTCGCTCCCTGTCCCTCCTGCTCTCCGCTATACACGCACAGCTGATGCCGCTCCTGCTGTCAGCGGTACCCGGGAGCCACAGTCATAGTCCAAGTCCACCACGGTGTGAGTAGCGGTAATGCGGCTTTGTGATGATCCCGACTGATGGTCTCGGAAACTCTGAATATAACTCTGTGGAAAGAAGCAGACATTTTAGTGGCTGATCTCAACCTTTGCTCTAGTTACGCTATCTATTACATCATGATGAACGATGCTCTGCTCCTGGCCTGGTTTTTAAACCTGCTGAATATTAAACCTCGAAACAAAACAAACTGTGCATTGTGGCTAGTTCCACATTACCATGTTTAATTTCATTCCAACAGGAGAATTCAATTGTTTACGGAAGTCTAGAAACCAATCAGCAGTCAGCATTCTCTGGTATAAAGAAGCAAGAATAATAAAAGCCAACATCTGATTTCTGTAAAGTTTTCATGAATTCCCCTGTATGTGTCCATTTCCAAATGTCCACATCAGATGCATAGGTGAATCAAATCACAGCAAATGTTTTTCACTCTGTGAATGGGAAATTAAATCACATTGTACAAAAATCAGAAAAATAAAATTCTCCATTAATAGGGATAAATGAAGCTGTGAGTGATCAACAGGTAGGATTTTGTGGCCTTCTCAACCATGTGTGATGCATCAGGAGTAGTTCTAGTCTGTCCGGACAGCTGTCGTCATCAATTAGGGCAGGACAGAGTGAAGTATTAGGAGTTTAGGACCACTCTTGATACGTCACATGATGGTGATACTACTTGACTGTGACATCATGACATGCCACACCTTCCCTCCATTATACTTTGGCTCTGTGAACACCCATGGTAATATGCTTACATGCAAATACTCAGAGCAGCTGTGTAGGCTGGACTTACATGGAACACAGAAGGGTTAAAGAGGCCTTAATAAAAAAAAGCAATTGCTTATGTTAGAATGGTCTGGACTAAACTTTGGCTTATTTTCTTATTAAATTGATAGGCCTGATAAATAAACAGAAAACTTAAAGCGCTGTTCAAATAATTTCATAATAGAAAACATTCTACTGATGTCATTAAGGTCAGATTTAGTGCTGAAATGGGGTGGTGCTTCTCACTGACTCCACCAATTTATCCTCCAGAAACTAACTTTTTAATGTCAAAGATGCTGGATGAGTATTAAAGACTGGAGTAACCTTCTGGAAGAGATATCTTTAACCTGTGGGTTTCCAACTGTTGTATAATTAAAACTATCAGCTAAAGGCTGTCATTGAGATGTTGGGAGTTGCCAAAGAGCCACAAATTGAAGACCCCTGTGATCTTTAGCTGACTGATTTTATTACAGTCATAAAACTCAACTAGTTAAAGGGGCACTATAATGCCGATATAACTGTACAAGTGCATATAAACCTCCTTTATACTAAGCCAGTTGCTGACAGAAATAATACTTGCTGTTTGTTTCACTGTTTAGTTCTAAAGAGAGCTGACATTATGTCTTCCTCCCCTCCCTTTTTTCTTTTGCAAATTAGGCAACAGGAGAAGAAAAAGCTGTCTGACTGCTATTGGTTAAGCAGGGTGCTGACCTTTTGGCCTCATAAATTAAGCTTGTTCCCATTTGGAATGCAGGAGATTACAGAGGGAAAGCTAACTTGTGCACAGGCGTTACATTACACATTAGGCAAAAAATGTCCATGGGAGGGTACCTTTTCATGGAAAACTGGCCAGTACACATCACATACACATTTCATGGTGCGGGAATTTGCCAGCTTCACATGAAACATCTACTGGGGAGAAACACTTCTCACTAAGGTACAGTACTGCATATGTAAAGATGTAATTTGACTATAGTTTCCCTTTAATGATAAAAATGAAGGCCTTTTTAGAGGGTTTTCCATTTCCAGTAGAAACTTGTGTAATAATAACAATATTACAACTCCCATCACATGTGATTTCACTCTGGGGATTACTTCCTGGTGTTACACATTATTTATTTACAGTAAATCAATGTTTACAAAGAATGCTACATGCATTTCTGAATACATTTAAAGATGTAGTCAATACTTACAGGTGAAATCACATCCCCGTCAAAGCGTCGAATGGGGGTGGGTTTCCTGCGAAAGGCAGGCTCGGGCGGGTGGGGGGCTTTGTGCTGTGAGTGAGGATGATGATGATGAGGTCTTTTCTTCTTCTTTTTCTTTTCCTTCCGCTCCTCTCTCTGTTTTATCTTCATGAGCTGAACGCGGCGTTGCTGCCGACTGATAATAACTGGAAAAAGGAAAGAGTGTTGGACACAATGAGTTCATTCACTCTGACTTACATGGGAGTGCACTGAATTGTTTTCACTCATTCACTCCAAGCGATCCAGCAATGTAAATGAATGTGCAAAACAACTCAAATTATTTAAATGTGAGTGGTTGGACCCACGTGTCTCCTTAAGCACAGTACTGTCTGAGAAACCTTTCTCTTGGCCATATCAGTTATACTATGCAGCACATAAGAATGATGGGTAAGTAGGAGGAGCCTAGAAATGATCTTACACATGCTTTGCCTTATCTGGTTTAGCAATATCATCCTCATACACACAGAATGTGGATAAAGATGTTCTCAATTAAGCACACGTGCTCCTCACAACTTATTATCTCTCTGATTCCCAGGTGCCAAATTAAATTAAAACAATGGGCATTAAGTATGAAGAACCTGTAACGGGTCATTTATAAAATATGAATAAAACATGTAAATAGCCTATCTAATATGTTTTTCATGGTGTTTCTCAATGAGTTACCAAATCCTAAATTGAAAAATGCTGCACACAGCCTGCTGTTTATAGCGGTGGGGAGGGGGCTGGGCGGGAGGTGTGGTCTATGTTTGGTCTTCATGCAGCCAGGGTCACAATCTAGTGACCAATGTGAGTGTAACAGGCAGGTATGTACATATATTTATAGGCACACTGGAAGCCTTCTAAATAGTATCAACCAGTATGTAATATCTGAAAGTTTCAGAACCCTCCCAAGGTTAAGCAGTTGCTCACTAGAGGAAGTCTTGGGCCTCCACCAGTAGGTGGAGGTACCCCTGTCTCTAGCTGAATTGTCTGTAGGCCTGTGGTAGGCTGTCTGTTATTATCTTGAGGTCAGATGCAGGACCAGCTGTGTATTTGGGTAGAAATGCACTCCACCAAGAAAGTGGCTGCCCTCCTTATCAATCCTCCAGAGTAACCACTGTGTTTAGGCCACTGTTTTATTAACCTGCCCAATTGCTGCTATTGATTGACTCTATTGCTATCTCATACTCATGATTTTATCAAGAGCCACTGGATTTACTCAATAATAATATTATTTAAGTGTTCCACATTGAAATTCCATTTATTACTTCCCCAGGTGTAAGCACCTCGAGCTGTCTCCATCGCCAGGACATTAGAAATATAATATATGTCTTAGTATAACAATACAATAAATTCATGGGAATATTGAGATGGGGGCAGTTATGTTTTTCCGGCAGGACTGATTTTCAACCCGGTAATACCAGATCAACAGATTAACACAAGTTCCTTGTGTAAACCAAATTCATGTTTAAAGTTAGCACCCAAAAATACATTCCTAGCAATATAAACATTCACTTCCTGCAGCTAATTGCTTAGCCTGCATTACAGTCATCAAACAGGCATGATGTACAGGGAACTGAACAATTTAATCATAAGCAGCCATTTGCCACTTACAAACATTCTACCACAGCTAGTCCACCCAGACCAGACAGGCTTCATCCCAACACACAATTCCAGAGACAACATTAGGAAAATCATAAATATAACCAATCAAGCTAGGAAAAAACAAACAAACACCACTGGTACTTTTATCATTAGATGTGCAGGAAGAATTTGATAGACTCAACTAGAAATATATGCTAAAAATACTAAAAAAAACTACAATTCCCTGAAACCTTTAAACAAGCAATAAGACAATTATATGACTCTCCACTAGCAAATATTATGATTTCAGGAATGTTCTCCTCAGACATTCAAATTAGAGGAGGCACCAGACATGGCTGTCCATTATCCTATGCAGAGAAAAATAGATGTATCCAGCACTCCAGTAAATGAAAATATTAAACTTTATTCCACCACATGGGCATGGTTAAAAACATTTTAAAAACAAACAATGATGTACATAGTGCCTACGCGTTTCGTGCTCGGTGCTTACTCATGGCATAGAAAACATCTGCTTATCCAGCATTTTTTCATTTTTATATGCTCCACATAGTACCTGTTTGTATTCCCCTTTTTTTGGTTGTTCCATAGAGAATTACCCTTGAAGGCACAACACCACAAACACTATTGGTGGGGAGTTAGTACACACTGGTTCCTTATAAGTTGCATTCACCATAAAGTGTTTTGGCAAGTGGATAGAACCAACATCATTTTGGA